>JAVTVY010037112.1:0-165187 GCA_036873755.1 Hanleya hanleyi
TTGACAGAAAGGTAAACTATAGAAAAAAACATTTCGACATAACATTAAAACATATTTTAAACCCAGTAACTGAGTAGAAGGAACTCTTTCGACTGGCTGCAGATCTGTTGTCAGACTACATGGTTGCCCCCGCTGTAAACCCACAGACCGGGTTCGTTCGTATGCGGGGGAGGGGAGGTTTACGGCGTGTGCGTTCGCACTCCCCCTCCCCGCTCGCCCAAAGGTTACGCACCACTGTACTATTGGGTTCTTCTCAACTTTTGAGACTCACAGAGTGATGAATGGATCGGATACATAATAACGATGAATAGTGAAATAAACCATTGTTAGTATTGTGTATTTCACCTGATTTATTGACCGTTTTTGTTATTCATTTTTGTAAAACACAACTTTATTTTCGCATTTTTGTACTCTATGAAAACAAATCAACGGCAGCTATATCACAGCACTAAGTAACCCCCATGGTTCTCTAGAATGCAACAAAAAAGTCTAGATTGTTATATTTTTACGGGTGGAGAGCCCCAGCCCCCTACGAGTTACGTTCCGCATTTCTTAAACTCGCAGCCTCATTCCAGTCAGAAATCATGCATACGGGACTGCCCTGTCGTTATGAACTGAATTCGATTCCAAATTATATTGGCTGATAATTCCCTTGGTTATCACACACCAGCTCGCCTTTGTGTCATGATCGTTTATTCACCGGGTATGTTGGTGTTTATTCGGACTCGATACAATCCGCAATGCGAAGGATAAATCTACGTGCGAACAGAATATTGAACTTTCGTGGAGAACTGATTGATACTGATAGGAAACGTCCCCTCGCAGTACCGTTCCCTATTTAATTGACCTGTATCAACCGGTAACCAACCAGTTACTGATCCGTTAACCATTGCCGCAGATAACTTTCTAATGAATGTCTATCAAGCAGTTTTGAATCGTTATCAAGAGCTAGGTTACTGCTGTGTTACCGAGTAAATTTTTCACACTTTGCTACACAATAGGAACTTGACGGGTGACTGCTCATTTACTGAACGGTTACCAATCACAAGTGCCTCTTGTTAGCTGCACGGTACTAGCTGGAAGGCCCCCAATGCAGCAAGGCTCAGGTGCCAAGTCACCAGAAAGTGAACAGCACCAAACGGTCACCTATTAGTTACCCCACATTTACGTTATGACATAGCCTGTTGATTACAAATCAAAACTGACCAGTCGTCATTAATTCAGAACTGCACGGTACTGCAGAGTTGGCTACCAATCGGTTAAACATATTTTGATAAGGTTGTAAGAGATACCTTTCACCGAGCAGCTAGTTTCGAAGATATTTTAGCCGAGGGAGAGAAGATTCGATTTTAATCTATTTGTGAGAAATCGGTTTGTTAAATACATGTTAAATTATGTACCAGTCCTTTAATGTACTGTGTTTATTACTTTTAGACTGATGTTGAATTGTTAAGTAGCATTGTCGAAATTAGAGTTTTTTTTATTGTCACTATATAACTGAAATATTGCTAAACGCGAAGTTAAAACCAATTATCTCTCTCTCTCTCTCTAATCGGTTATCAATCAGTTACTGAGAGGTAACTGAAAAGAACATGCACTTTTCTGCAACAAAGTAAATGATAATCAACTGCGTGGGTCAGTCAGGACTTCGCAGTAACAAACTTAACATTTCCGTGCAGTACCAACATGCTACCCAGAGGTCATCAACATGGAACTGAACGGTACTCAGTGGTACAAATTACTGAACGGTAGAGAACGTTGAAATTTTGCCTCCGAAAGGCTACCTGAGTGATCAAATTCAGTTAAAGTATTGAAGTTAACAACTGACTGACTTGGAGAAAACATCCCCTTCACACACCCACCCACCACAATGAGCTTTCCTCTCGTGTCGCAAAACGGAAAAATATAGAGATGAAACTCTGACATCTTGAGGTGATTAGCGCAGAAAGTTAGGTTTTCGGTTTCTTCTTGATAAAGTGCGCTAAACTATTTTATTTCACATCAGATCGTTATTTACTGATTTATCATCCAGATTTTGCGAATAAACTGGGAAAAAAATGAACAATCGAACAGAAAAAAATTATCGAAAATAATGTCTCCGGGCATTTTTCCGGGAAAATGACGTCATCAATGTGACCAATTTTGATTTATATGTTTTCTGATAGGGTAATTCAAACATATATTGTGAAAAGTTTCAGCTTCCAAGATAACGAACACATTTTGGGGGGAGCGTGTCCTATAAACCCCATCCACCAGCCTGCGGTACACCCCACACGCCCAAGCCAGAAAGGGTTCATAAACATTTTTTGTTCGCATTTATCTTGCTTAAAATGGTATGAAAGTAATTTATTTTGCCAAATTATTCTCTAAAATATTGTCTAGTTTTGAGAGAAAATATCGAATAATAAAAAATTACAAATATCGGTCCAAATAATAGTCACTGTGTCATCATATTGCCGGCCATCTTGGATTTTTTTTTTAACATATTCTTGTAGAACTTGACCCAGATATATTATGGAATGTTTCAGCCCTCTACCCCAAAGGTTAATAAAGTACATAGTGGGCCGAATTGCCCCTGCCATGCAAGATCTCAAACTCATAATTTCTTCGCAGCTGAAATCCGGTATATCCAATATTTTATGTAAGAAAATAGTTTTGTTGAAGACGCGTTTGGTAAAACAAGGCGGACGAGTTTCCTGTGCTCCGCTTCATCCACGCGATGCTTCGCTAAATGTTTAGGAAATGGAATCAGGAAACTTGTCCGTCCTCAATCTTTTACACTCCCCTCTAATGCCATTCGAAAGGAATGCAATGTAGTTGGTAATGTATTGTAGCCAAATGCAACAAAATTTAGTAATTTAGACCTTTGAAGATGCTTTGAAGTACAAATTTAAATTGTTGTATTTATGGGTGACCACCCGCTGAATTATGCACATGATTCGTTCGCATAGCTGCTATTTTACTGATACTCCGGACTGCTATTGAGGGGGATATCTTCAAGGCATTCGCGTCACCTCGATAAACCAATAAAATACCTAGTAGACTAGATTAATCTGTCAGCGGTATATAATCAGCTCCCTTCCACGTCTCTTAATTGGAAAATCACAATTCACAAGCAAACGAAGCAAGATTTTTCATTTCGAAATATTATCTCAGAATGTCGTGACCTGTTCAAGATATATTTGTATGAATATCAGATACCCCGCTGGCAGATTATACGTTATCTAACTGAATAATGAATCCATGGCTATTATCGAGTTTATTTCCTCGATCTGAACGACGTACCGTACCTCTTCGATACAGACATTTTGATTCTCTTTGAACAATTGTAAATACGAGCATGCGAAGAAACATTCGTTCGAATTACTCTTTCACTCTCTCATATAGCCACACGCACTGCCATCCAACATAACTCGATAACATTAGATAAGTAGTCAGTCATTTGTCTCCTGCTATGTTGTTACCAACCACAGCAGGTTACTAAATATGATGAAGATTAAATTAGGTTTTCATCAATGGTATCTTAAGCTAGGCCTTATGCGTTTATATTTCCCTGATCAAACCCTTCGGCCAAGTGCGGCTAAGAACGATTATCGAAACACAACTTCAGACTATTTGAATTGCACTTGATCAAGTGTGAAGTCGCCCATGAAAATCGCCTTAATTTCTGCTCTTGCCCGGCCTGAAACTTAACCTCCACAATTCTCCTCCCGATCCCCCAGGATAGTCCCACGCCTCAACCCTCGAACTTCCTTCTCAAAATTTCATAAAGGACTCTTTTCACTAATAATATGGTTCCGTACAATTAGTATCACTCGTTTCTGTTAGGTTCGATTGTCGTTCAACCTCACTATTTACACTTGTGATAATAAACAGGAACGGTTTCACATGATATGGCTTTAATTACTAAATAATGCAACACTGAGCTAATGAATATTAATCTTTAATGACATTTACTCATTTGCACAGATATATCTAGGAGTAGTACCGTTATATATCTCAGACCGATTTCATCTGGACACCACTGATGTTCCAATCATTTGTTCTCGGTTTAAAGATGGGTTTCTGCAAATTCATCCTGTTTTACATGTATTATCACAGAAAATGTGAACGACAAGAACATGTCGAGGACAAAATGTCAGATCAACCGGCAACAAAAATTAGTCGACTGCAGTGATAGAAGATTGTCGGAAATCCGGAATTCTACGTTCCCTCAAGATACAAAGGAAATCTATTTGGATTCGAATTATATTACGTGTGTTAAGAATAGCACCTTCATTGGTGTACCACAACTGAGAATATTAGGCCTATCAGACAGTGATATTCAGCTCCTAGATCCCATGGCTTGTGCAGGTTTATAAAGTATAAATTATAACATTTGCATCCTATATTTTTCTTGCAACACATTTAAACTTCGTCCGGAAATATTTTCCCCGACTCTCCTCGGACCGCTGAAACATTTATCAACGTTCCGAATACAAATATGTACGGTGACCAATCCATCTCAATGGAAACGATCAACACAGGAATTTCATAGTTACGTGACTTAAGGGAACTCTTCATTGACTTCCCAGGGGAGTTAATCTTTAAAGACGGATTCGCCAAGCTGACCAAGCTGAGGACGCTTTCAACTGCGGGTCGACCTCGTAATGCAGGTACGTTTGTGCGATTGGAAAACTTACTAACAATACTTTCACCGCATTTGCAACAACAGACATCAAAGAACTTGGACTTAAACTGTGATATCAGAACTGCTGAGATGGGGACTTTTCTTCCTCTCTGTAGCCTGTCGATACTGGGCATATCCAAAAATATGAAACTTGGATTGATGGATCCTCTGAAAGCAATGTACGGACTTCAGCATAGATGACCGCTAGACTCACACCGCTGAACCGGCACGGATTCGAACCTATCTGGTCCATGTTTGAAAGTTTGTCACTTACTTGCCGACGGGCGGTGGTTCTCTTCGGGTACTCCAGTTTCCTCCACCAACCAAGCTGACTGCCACCATGTGAGTGAAACAGCTCTGTGTGCGACATTAGGCCAAATTCCCCCCCCCCCCCCTGTGAAGTGAAGTTGACGGGAGAGAAGGCCCGCTTCATTTTTATAGACATATGCACCTCTAAAGCAATAAAGCACAGGCAATCCTTTTGAGAAAACAGCAAAGCGTAAGTAAACCTATTGACAGAAGAGTAAACCACAACCAAAACTTTTGATAGAACAATAAACCAAAAGTAAACATTTGACAGAAAGGTAAACTATAAGTAAACATTTCGACATAACAGAAAACCATAAGTAAATCTTTTAACAGAACAGTAAACCATAAGCAACACTATTGGAAGAACAGTAACTGGGTAGAGGGAATTCTTGCGACTGGCTGCAGATCTGATATCAAAATATATGTTTGCCCTCGCTGTATGTCCATAGACAGGTTTCGCTCGTGCGCGGCTGAGAGGAGGTTTACGCTCTGTGTGGTTGCACTCCCCCTGGCCGCTCGGGCAAAGGTTACGCACCACGGTATTATTGGGCTCTTCCTAACTTTTGAGACTCCCAGAATGATGAATGGATCGGATGCATAATAACGACGAACAGTGAAATAAATCATTGCTATTGTATTGTGTATTGCACCTGAATCATTGACGGGTTTTGTTATTCGTTTTAACCCATATGTTGTCAAACACGGCTTTATTTTCGAAGTTTTGGACCCTATGAAAACAAGTCAACGGTAGGCATATGGCAGCACTAATTAACCCCCATGGTGCTCTAGAATGCACAAAACAGTCTAGATTGTTATATTTTGACGGGTGGAGAGTAACTCCCCGGGATAGCGCGCCTTGCTACGACTTACGTTGAGCATTTCTTAAACTCACAGCCTCCTCTCAGTCAAAAATCATGCGTACGGGGCTGCGCTGTCGTTACAGACTGAATTCGATTCCAAATTATATTGGCTGATAATTCAATTGGTTATCACACACTAGGTCGCCTTTCTGTCATGATCGTTTATTCATCGGATCTGTTGTTTATTCGGACTCGATACATTCCGCAAATCTACGTCCGAACAGAATTTTGAACTTTGGTGGAGAACTGATTGATACTGGTAGGAAACGTTCCCTCGCAGTCCCATTCCCTATTTAACTGACCTGTACCAACCGATAACCAACCAGTTATTGATCCGTTAACCATTGGCTCAGATAAATTTATAGTGAGTGTCTATCAAGCAGTCATGAATCAGTTATCAAGAGCTAAGTTACTGCTACCGACTAAATTTTTCACACTTTGCTACACAATAGTAACTTGACGGGTGACTGCTCAGTTACAGAACGGTTACCAACAACCAGTACATCTTGTTAGCTGCATGGTACTGGCTGTAAGACCCCCAATGCAGTACTGTTCAGGTGTCAACTCACCAGTAATTAAACAGGACCGAACGGTCACCTATCAGTTACCCCACATTTAAGTTATGGCATAGCCTAATGGTTACAAATCAAAACTGACCAGTCGCCATTAAGTCAGAACTGCACGGTACTGCAGAGTTGGCTACCAATCGGTTAAACACATTATGATAAGGTTGTAAGAGATACCATTCACCGAGCAGCCAGTTTCGAAGATATTTTATCCGAGTGAGAGAAGATTCGATTTTAAGCTATTTGAGAGAAATCGGTTTGTTGAATAGATTTTAATTTAGGTACCAGTCCCTTAATGTACTGTGTTTATTACATTTAGACTGATGTTAAATTGTTGAGTAGCATTGTCGACATTAGAGTTTCATTTGATCTAATTCTCTCTCTCTCTTTCTCTCTCTCCAATTCGTTATCAATCAGTTAATGAGAGGTAACTAAAAAAATGAAAATCAACTGCGTGGGTCAGTCAGGACTTCACAGTTTCAAACTTAACATTTCCGTGTAGTACCAACATGCTACCCAGAGGTCATTAACATGAAACTGAACGGTACTGAGTGGTACAAAACTGAACGGTACAGAACGTTGAAATTTTGCCTGCGAAAGGCTACCAGACTGAGCAAATTCAGTTAAAGTATTGAAGTTAACAATTGACTGGCTTGGAGAAAACACCCCCTCCACACACCCACCCACCACAATGAGCTTTTCTCTCGTGTCGCAAAACGGAAACATAGAGAGCTCAAACACTGTGACATCTTGAGGTGGTTAGCGCAGAAAAGTTAGGTTTTCGTATGTATTCTTCAATGTTTTCGGTTTCTTCTTGATAAAGTACGCTAACCTATTTTATTTCACATCAGATCGTTATTTACTGATTTATCATGCAGATTTTGCGAATAAACTGCGAAAAAAAATTATCGAAAATGTCTACTCTTCCGGGAAAATGACAGATTTTCTGATAGGGTTGACCAAACATATATTGTGGAAAGTTTCAGCTTCCAAGATAACGAACACATTTTGGGGGGAGCGTGTTCTATCAACCCCATCCACTAGCCTGCGGTACACCCCACATGTCCAAGCCAGAAAGGATTCATAAACATTTTTTGTTCGTATTTATCGTGCTTAAAATGGTATGAAAGTAATTTATTTTGTCAAATTATTCTCTAAAATATTGTCTAGTTTTGAGAGAGAATATCGAATAATAAAAAATAAAAAAAATCGGTTCAAATAATAGTCAGTGTGTCATTATATTGTCGGCCATCTTGGATTATTTTTTTTGTTTTTTTTACATATTCTTGTAGAACTTGACCCAGATATAGATTATGGAATGTTTCAGTCCTCTACCCCAAAGGTTAATAAGTAAAATAGGGGGCCGAATTGCCCCCTGCCCCGCATGATCTCAAACTCATAATGTTTCTTCGCAGCTGAAATCCGGTATATCCAATATTTTATGTAGGAAAATAAGTTTTGTTGAAGACGCGTTTGGTAAAACAAGGCGCACGAGCCATTCGAAAGGTATGCAATGTAGTTGGTAATGTATTGTAGCCAAATGCAACAAAATTGAGTAATTTAGACCTTTGAAGATGCTTTGAAGTACAAATTTAAATTGTTGTATTTATGGGTGACCGCCCGCTGAATTGTGCACATGATTCGTTCGCATAGCTGCTACTTTACTGATGCTCCGGACTGATATTGAGGGGTGTATCTTCAAAGCATTCGCGTCACTTCGATCAACCAATAAAATACTCAGTAGACTAGATTAATCTGTCAACGGTATATAATCGAACTTCCTTCTCAAAACTTCATGAAGGACACTTTTCGGCACTAATATGGGCCCCTACAATTAGTATCACTCGTGTCTTTTAAGTTCGATTGTCGTTCAACCTCAATATTTAACATTGTGATAATAAACAGGAACGGTTTCACATGATATGGCTTTAAATACTAAATAATGCAACACTGAGCTGACGAATATCAGTCTTTAATGACATCTGCTCATTTGCACAGATATATTTAGGAGTAGTACCGTTATATATCTCAGACCGATTTCATCTGGACACCACTGATGTTCTAATCATTAGTTCCCGGTTTGAAGATGGGTTTCTGCAAATTCATCCTGTTTTTATATGTATTATTACAGAAAATTTGAACGACAAGAACATGTCGAGGACAAAATGTCAGATAAACCGGCAACAAACTGCAGTGATCGAAGATTATCGGAAATCCGGAATTTTACGTTCCCTCAAGATACAAAGGAAATCTATTTGGATTCGAATTATATTACGGGCGTTAAGAATGGCACCTTCATTGATGTAACACAACTGAGAATATTAGGCCTATCAAACAATGAAATTCAGCCACTGGAATCCATGGCTTTTGCAGGTTTATAAATTATGAATTATATAATTTGTATCCCTAAATTTGTCTCGCACCACATTCAAACTTCTTCAAGAAATATTTCCCCCAACTCTTCTCGGAGCGCTAAAACATTTGTCAACGTTGCCAATACACATGTACGGTGACCAATTCATTTCAATGGAAATGCATCGACAGAGGAATTTCATAGTTACGTGACTTAGGGAACTCTTCATTGACTTCCCAGCCGAGTTAATCTTCAAAGACGGATTCGCCAAGCTGAAGACGCTTTCAACTGCGGGTCGACCTCGTAATGCAGAGTATGTTTGTGCGATTGGAAAACTTACTAAGAATACTTTCACCGCATTTGCAACGACAGACATCAACGAACTTGGACTTATAAACTCTGATATCAGAACTGTGTAGCCTGTCGATACTGGGCTTATCCAAAAATATGAAACTTGGATTGATGAATCCTCTGAAAGCACTGTACGGACTTCAGCATAGGAATATAGGGGGGGGTCAATTTCAGAATCGTGAATTGGGCGATGTTACCACTTAAAAACTGTATGCAGCATGAAAGAAACACGATCTGTCTGAAATCTATTTGCGTTCAATACCTTGATATATCCGAGAATTACATATTTCATATGGGTGATAGTCAAGAAGCGCCATATTTGGCAGACCAGATTGTCCTAAAATTTTGAAATTATTTGCCCATGCTTTACGATATATACCAGTGAAACTGCTCTCTGATTTCCTACGTTTCAGGGAGTATAAATCGATCAGTACATTGATGTGAGTGGAAGTTTTAGTTCACCCGAGCATGCGGCTGGATACATCACCGGTATTCGTAAATTACAGCCCAGTCCAACTTTTCATTTCACCAAATCAACGATAAATAAAGGTAGTGACAGTTCGGTCATTCCAATGGCTTTTATTCACAACCATCCCTTGAGAGGCTTAATATCAGCAACGTTTTGTACTGGGCGTACCTTACCAGTGATATCAAAATCGACAGCTCAACTATTCTGAGAACGCTTAATGTGTCTTACAACACAATTGACAAATGCGAAAGGCAAGTGAAAGGATTAAAAGATTTAACTGATACTTCAGGTGTGCGATGCCATCATCTTGATCATATTTTCAAAGGATTCCGAGGATTACAAAAACTAGCAGTCACAAATACTCCAAATCTGTGCATAGATATCGGTGACCCGGAGGGATATGGTGACAGTTTCGAAACTCCCGAGAGAAGTAGACCTGTCCGGTAACAAACTAATCCGAATGATAAACTCTTAAATAAATAATGATAAATCTCCACTACAGCATTTCGATCGATCAGTTTGTCTAACAACAAACTAAAGCGTGTTCCTCTAGCCATCATGCACCCAACAACCATGAGCCAATTGGAATTTTCCGTCAGTGCCTTTACTCATCTGACTGTCGAAGAAATGTCCCTGTTTCAGCAGTTTTCCGCCGCCCAGTATGGCAATTCTCTTTTTCGCCTGAGTCTGAGCCGGTGTGGAGGCTAAGAATGTCCGGTGGCTATTGAGTGTCCGGCCCCTATCTTCTAACCCAGCTAGGACACTTTTCTCCACATTGGGAACAAGTGTCCGTCCTTGGTTGCAATGGAAAAGGATATGAAAAGGGGCACTAATCACCAGAACATTCCTATCCATCACACCGGGACTCAATCCATTTCAAAGTACCTCTGAGACGCTGGAGTTTATGCGTTGGATATACATTACTGACATCCTTCTAGATATGAACGGCAATTATACCTGCTTTCTGTCAAATGGAAGCCGAGTTGATTTCACTGATTTCAGAAGTGATTTACGAAATTTAGCTGTTAGCTGCATCAGCCATACGTGGCTACTCATCGGTGTCCTCTGTTTTTCATTCGCCTTGGTATTCATATTGTTGTTTTACCTGGTGTATCGCCATCGCACTAACTTGCGATACTGGTGTTATACCAAAGTCAAACGACCTGCCGAATTCCTCTAACAAGGGAAATATGTGTACGACGCGTTCTTTGCGTACAGCGAGGACAATTAGGAGTAAGTTATTAATAATTTGCACGCTGTACTTGACGAAAGAGAAGAACCATTGAAGCTGTGCATTCACAAACGCGACTTTACACCGGGGAAACCCATTCACGAGAACATTGTTAACAAAATGAGACAAAGCAGGAAGATCATTTTAGTAATCAGTGCTGGCTTTCCTGAATCCGATTTCTGGCCAACTGAGACAGTATATGCAGGAATGAAATCACTCGAGATAGGAAGAGATGATATAATTGTTTGTATTCTTCTGGAAGATATCCCTGTCTGAGCAATGCGTAAACCTTTGGGAAACTTTTGGCACATTATGACTTTTCTGAATTGGTCAGACGATCCATGTGAGTAATGCCATTTCAAGCAGCAGTTAAATGATGGTATAATTCCACAATAATGTTTTTTTCGATTGTCCCTCCCCACGTGTCAATTGTCAATTAAGTATCCCCTCTAGCAAGCAAACATGTTGGTGACGTTCCTTTACATGCTATGAATTCCCGAGTAATCTTACTGTGTTCACAAATAATTCGCTGGTCCTATAGTTGAGGAAATTTGGTGGATTAATGTTGCTGTGGTTCCCAAGATTAAGCTTTTAGTTTTAAAATTTATCCTTCAATGTTATGTTATGAGATTTACCCCGTTTATTTTTATAGAAGAAGTCGGGTGAGTGGGAAAGGGTTGGATAGGATAAAATCAGACAGTCGTTCACCCTTCATTTGAGGCGACTGTGTTTTCCACGATTTTAGAATTGTACGCATAGAGAGATCGAATTAAGCCGAACTGAAGGCAGAGCGTCCGCAGCGTGCATTGCCATCGTCTATCAGTTCAACTGCAGCCGTTTAATGGGTACTGCCTTTACAACGTTGTCAGTGTTATACATTCGAAATAGAATGCAGTTACATTGCATGTCAGGGTTGTCGAAGTTGTACTCACACACGGAGGGAATTAAGTTACAAAGCAGGAACAGCATTATCAACATTAGACTTCCACAAACAAACGTCAGATTTGCACAAACAGGAAGAGAGAATGAAGTTATGAGTTATATCATTCAGGGAACTGCATTGTTAACGTCTAGCATTCCGACCATGATCATTTCAAGGCATTGCGTTGTCAGCGTTGTACTCAGTGTTATCGGCGTTGAATCCTACTTACCCACTCTAAGTGTGTAACGCAGAACAAGAAAATAATGGCAACAGGCATACTGCAAATGATGCCGAGAACTGCTCTTTAACCTTTTAACTAATTATCTCAGTCCGTGAAAAACCCAGTAACGCTGCCAACGCTGTCAACGCATTGAGTGCTTTGTAACTTCGTTATTCAAGGTTAGTTTTTCTGGGTGTTCTTGCATGTATCAGGTCTACTCCATATTGAGGCGGTTGCTGCGCCAGACTTCCGCGATTCTCGTCCATTAACATCCGAAGAATTTGTTGCTTTCAGTGTATCCAATTCCGCTTGAGCCGGTACTAGGGGCCGTGTGAATGCTTCATAATATCCACATGAGCAGCTGCAATAAAAGCGCGGCTGAGATACTAAGGCTACGTCCGAGAATCCACCGTATTCTATGGTCTGAATGTGAGGTGTCCTGCAGAGTCATATGGTTGCTTTTTAGTCGCCAGTCGTGTTCAATTTTTCTCACCTCTTGCATATCGCTCCAATTTACACTAAGTATGGATCGCCTCGTCCAACGCAAATTCGAGCATAGGAATCTTTCGTTCTCAAAAAAGGACTCAGTTGGTAGCAGGGAATATCTTCAGTGTCTATAAATGACTTAAGCGAGCTGCAAATGTGCGTATATCGATCTCAAAAAATACTTTTTTGCAAGCGGTGTGAAATTGTTTAGCTGTGGAAGAGGAGAAACTTCTGCAATTCAACGTCATGTTTGCTTTAGTTATTTAAACCTTAGTTCTGTCTCTCTATCTCAATATTGTTGCCAGGAGTCAAAATGTATTTACCCTATCTCGCTTGGACTTTTTTGTGAGCAGTTCAGGCCCAGGGGCCCATTTCGACCTCCTAATTATTTTTCTTACCCCTAGAGCTACGGAGCTGAAACTAACCACACTGTAAATTTGGGACAGCCGCTTTCATGATATCACAGTATCATCTTCAAAACAGGCAATTTTTTAATCGTCTATTCGGTCAGATGTTTCGAATTTTTTTACTTGCTTGTTTCTTTGCATAAGCTGCACGATAAATTAGTAAATAATAGTCTGATGTGTATTAAAATAGATTTTACCAATTTTTTCACGAAGAAATGCAACGATTTTGAAAAAAATGACGGAAATATCACTTTTCTGGTACCCCACATGGCCGCCATCTTGAATTTACACATGATCATCTACTTGGGGGTGTTATGCAATAGACTCAAAATGACCCCAATATGATACACTAAAAAGTCCGAGAAGGTTGTCTTTCCTTTTTTCTGTTGTTCCGAAGATAGGGGAGGAAGTTTGGTAGGGGTGGGGTGGCATAATGCACCCCACCCCTCACCAGGTCTGGCAAGGTTACTAAAATCTGTTCTGTTTCAGCTACGTATGTCGTTGTTGAACCACATTCGTGAGATCCAGTCTACTTCCCGGACGGAAGTACACGAGTGGAATCACAGAAGTAGCAGGCTTAATCAGAGTGTTACAATTGGGTATATACTGGTAAATGTATGCCTTTGTTGCGTACGCTTTATGTTATATGTACTAGTCCGGTGTCTATGTTGATAACAAGCGTCAGGTCCGAAAAGTATGTCTGCCTCAATAATTGTGAGACCTTTTTTGCATGACAGTTAATCTCAATTCCAAATGTAGATGAAATGAAATAATACCTATCTATGGGTGATTCTACGAAAATGGTGGGAAAATGATCTATCTGCGATTTTTTACATTTCAGATTCTCAACTTTTGTCCGAAATTTTCAGTATAGACTATAAGTAGCTCTTCATCGTCACCATTTAAAACATACTTACAATCTAAAATACCTAAGCACTTTATTGCTCAGAACTCTACCTATAGATGCCCTTACACATTCCCTTTGAAATATTTCCATGTTTTTATGAACAGGACCATATTATTTTCCTCGTGAAATGAGGCCCAGTGGATTTTTAAGTATATAGACTAAAATAAACAGAAAATGGTAAGGAAATGACAGTGACGGTAAAGATCTGTCGATGACAGTAAAGACAAAATATACGAGCCATACTGAGTTTACCTATAAACGACCTACAATATTTTACTATTCAGGTTTATTCGTCATAAAACATTGAACCAAACTAACAAACTGAAACTGTTTCTACGAAGTAGGCTCTCATTTGCAAATTGTCCGGTAATGAGTGAATGAGTGAGTCAGTCAGTCAGTCCATCCGAATCCTTTCGTCGGCAAAATAAGGAGAACCGTTTACATTAGAACCTTGATTTTTGGCATGAAGGTTCATTAGGGAATTGTTACCAGCAAGTTCTCAGCTGACTTACTTTTGATGAAAATTTGACCTACTTAGGTGACCTATAACATTACGCTTGGACCCCCAAGTCATCTTCCTCACCCTACTTCGTAGGTCCTTTGACGTTAGTCACACTAGTCATGTGATAAAATCACTCCGCAATTGCGCTGTATATTTTCCATTGCCTGATGGAAACTGCATCGATTTGCGAAGGAAAGAGTTGATGAAGATTTGACGTTAATACAAAATAATACAGTGTCAATTAAACAATATGAAACATGGATTTTGTATTTGAACGTTGCTACTCGACAACAACACTTTCTCTTAAAACAGTTAAATGCAGAATTTATCGGTATAATACACCGGTCCGTCTCCACCGTCGCCAGAAATACTGACCGTGAAAACAGGTGACTGTAAAGACAAATCGTGCATTAAGTTCAAGTGGACGGATTGTGATTGCTTCAAAGCGATCGAATCAAATGTTGCGATGACCACAATCAGAGTTATTACTTTGTCTTGTACTGGTGACGGTATGGACGGTGACGGTAAAGACAATTATTTTTGAACAGTGACAAAATCGCGCAAAAAAATGGCAGGAATGGATAAACCGGCAACTGGATTGTTTGTAAATGTAGAGAACAAGATTGTGCAACGCCGGGAATATACGATAATGTGTTACAATTATATTTATTACAAAAAACGGCTTATGTTAATCTGTACGTCTGGGACACGGGATTTAGCCACACACATTTTAGGCAAGCAGTCCAAAATCAGAAAAAATACAATTATTGTCTTGAAAGTTGCCTTCGGATCAATGTATTAATATCCGCCGAGTGACTTCACTCACGAATTCCATTTTAGTTACTTTTCTCTCTTTTTCGAAGTGTAATTAAGATTGTCGAAGTAAATGCTGGCGAGATGATATATCGAAATGGAACATTCGAAAATGAACAAATACCAGCCTCATGAACTCGCCGCTATGCATTGCTAATTACAAGCGTCTAGTCCGTCATTCATAATTCAGCCGTCACCCGTTAAAGAATATCCGCGTCCATAATCCAAAGACCTATTCCATATTCCATATAACAATATTAGCACCAAATTCAAAAAGACAATCATAGTAAACATAAACATAGGCTAGTTTCCTTCAAGAGCGAAGCGGTCACCAGTTTTCATTGATGCTGGCAAGACATCATGATGTTCCAAAAATATCAAATACGTATCGCTGATCAGTATTCTTAATCCATAATATTAGTTGTTAAGTCGTCGTCTATAGAATGATGTATCTCAGTCAGCTTTGATTGCGTCTGTTCATATGAGCACCATGAGGATCTTGAAGTACATGGGTTCATACGGGTTTTGGCCCCGGGTTAAGCGAAATTAGACATAAGTTACGAAACGTAACGCTATAGATCTCGCACGCTACGCTTGTATTTTGCTATCAGCATGCGATATGTATCGCCAAATTTGAGAAACTTTGAGTGAAGGCGCTTGGTGGTATAGCCCTGTTTTATAAGTTTCTGCAACAATGTTTTGTGACGTTGATTATGATTGTCACATTTAACACAGTATCTAGCAAATGCTACTGAAATATTACTATCCAGAAAGGGATAGTTTACGATGTCGAAATTGTAATCATCTCTGTCATAAAGTGGACGAGAGAGAAGGCCCGCTTCATTTTTATAGAGATATAGGTCTGAATATGATATGTCTGTAGGGCTATCTGTAGTTTCCTTCAAATTCAGTTAAGATGGATATATATCCTTCTCTACGTCATTTATATAGCGATTATCCACAGCGAGAAGATCATCTATATAGCGTTTGGCGAATGTGAAGGAGTGGGCTTTGAATGGATCGGTTTTTTGAAAGCGCATGCATTTAGTCATACTCATTAGAGAACAGATTTAGGTCAGCCAACAGGGGTACACAATTAGTACCCATTGGAATACCTACATATATGATATATGATATATTGTTGCCAAATTTCACATAGATATTTTTTATGAGAAATTCAAGCAACTCTATAAACGAAAAAAACATCCCATGAATGATATCTCTTGTATGTAGTAAAGCTGAAGAATGTTTATGGCTTCCGAAATTAATATATCTACGATCAGTTTTCTTGAACACAGATATTATTAATGAGCTTTAACGGTCAATAAGATCCTTCATTTTGGGAGTTCAGTATACTTTGGGTATGTCGTTATGATTGGTTGGAAGACAAATACCTCTTTCCCTGAGAAACGTTTTGTGATTGTCAAATAAATCTTCCAGAGTAAATGCAGTTTGGAAGTAAGTAAATGTATTTGATGATGGTATGTTTACACTCAAAGTCACTCAAGTCAAGTCTGCTATAAAGTCAGACTTCTGTTGGCAATATATTTGGTGAACACATGTTATGTATCATTACCTGACCTGTATACAAGCACGTAAGTATACATCTGGTTTCCGATTGTTTATGTATATACTCATGTTTATTTCCTAAGCTATGTCCAATAGTTAATACTCGTTGACTATATATCTGTACTCATAATTATGCGATTTTCGTTTTTATAAATATTGATCAGATTCTACAGAATTTGGGTTAATATATTTGAATTGAATTGAATTTATTCGCCAGAATTGAAACAATAAAATACTTCAATGATATTCAAAATAGTATAGTAATAAATAGATGTTTATACGATTGTATAATTGGCGGAAATAAAACCCCAAGGGACTTATTCTATTCCAAAACACGACATATTGATATACTGAGCATCGAGTATATTATTATCCCTCTTTTATTGCCAATCTTGGGTATATATTTTGAAGAGTCCAAAATAATCATATGCATGTGCGAACACGAAACTAAGTTTTCACACAGTTCTATCATAATTGTTCCTTAGAAGTTGACTTTAATCGGATTGTTCTCAGCAATTATCATGTTTGCTTATTGTTATATCTTGCGTGTCAATGTATTAGTTTCGTTTAATTTTGTTTACACATGTACATTGGTCACCAAGATCAGCGTAAGTAATTGTGGCACACACATATGCACATAAAATGCACCGCGACGGTTTGAAAAACTGGTGAAAGCAGTGAAACTAGTTAGCAATAATCTATCAGTTTGAATTTGCCTGATACCAGGGCTCATTGATATGTGAATATACAAGTCAGATTAATAAATCACCGTAACCGGAAGAAGGAGAAATAGACTAGAGCGTTACTACCAGCATGTTTATTGTCGGACTGGTTGTGTGCGTGTGTGTGAGGGTACGAGTGTGAGTCTTTTTTCCCCAAAGTCATATGAACATTTAATTACTAAAAACCCATGCGGGTTTATTTATTTATGTTTTCTTTCACATGATACTACTGGCAAATATTAGTGGAATGCGTAAGGTAAAATATATATTTATGTTATATCTGTTAATACAATAAACCCTAACCCCGATAGCCACGTGGGAAGAGATTTGTAAAATCCTGGTTGAAATTTCTTAAATAAATGCGCAGTGATATTTTCCAGGGCTTTAATTGGAAGGCGTGGTCCAGTTTTACTATGAGAGTGATGAGAGATTGATAACAACCTACTATCCCAGCATGTTTATTGTCGGACTGGTTGTGTGTGTGGAGGTACGAGTGTGAGTCTTTTTCCCCAAACCCATATGAACATTTAATTACTAAAAACCCATGCGGGGTTATTTATTTATGTTTCCTTTCACATGATACTACTGTCAAATATTAGTGGAGTGCGTAAAGTAGAATATATATTTATGTAAAATCTGTTAATACCATAAACCCTAACCCCGATAGCCACGTGGGAAGAGATTTGTGAAATCCTGGTTGAAATTTCTTAAATAAATGCGCAGTGGTATTTTCCAGGGCTTTAATAGGAAGGCGTGGTCCAGTTTTAATATGAGAGTGATGAGAGATTGATAACAACCTACTATCTCAGAATATGAATGCCGACAAAGAAGCCAACAGCTGGAGTGTATCGTAGATGGTCAAGTGTGTTTGCCAAGGTCCAATCTCCACAATATTGCTGTTTGAACGAGGTTTGTTTGCAAAGGATACATTGGATAGAAGCAGATATGTGATGATATATAAGAAGCGATGCGGTCATTTTGAAAGAAACATACTGCTTCCCTCGGATCTCCTGGTAAAAACTTTGACCATTGCAGTTTATTATGTATATATCTCAGCTATGTTCCTACACGATTACAAATCTGTGGAATTCTTATGATGTCTGCTACGTTGTTATATTGAATATGCAAATCTACGACTTTGATTGCTGTTGAAAAATTCTTCACATCCACATTTGGCGGATCATCGTTATCGCGTTTTGAGTACGGTCCCCTCAATTGTCGGAGTCATGGCGGTGCTGGGGGCCGTGTGGTCATATCATCCAAGTTGCCACATGAACAGGTACAATAAAAGCGTACTTGAGATACAGCACATATCATGAATCGTTAGATTCTTGCTATGTGCTTTAGAATAGGTTAACCAGAAGACTATACTGTGAAGTCATGTGGCTCTGTCAGTATGTCGGCACCTCTTCCCACTTCCCTTATATGTGTTGTAATCATGAACAATAGCACTTAAGACGAGGAAACACATCGGGAATGTTGTGTGATATAGATGCCGTGTTAAGTTTCCATTTCCGAAAATCGATTAGAAACTGCTTTGGAAACTATTACGTTACAGTTTTCAGTAGATTTCCGGTGAGTGTCCCGAATAAGAAACTTCAGCCCTCCAGGCAGTGATTGTTATAACGAACTATCGGACTATATCGTTTACAACCAGTCCATACGGCCAAAATGACTTTCGATATCAACAACCCAGCTTAATAAGCTGATCATATCATTGCCTTATATTGTATAACCAACTTGGCAGATTAATAATGTGCTACCTATGGTGGCCTAATGGACAGAGTGTCGGCCTCGTAAGCGGTAGGTACTGGGTTCAATCCCAGGCCGGGTCATATCGAAGACTTGTAAAATGGAACTTGTTGCTTCCTCTTTTACACTCAGCATTAAGACAATAGAACATGGACTGGTTCGTTCGATGTCATTATAATGTGACTGAGTGAGGTGTCATGTCTGTTTACGGCATGATATTTCAGTGGGACAGCACTATAAAATGGCAGCATTAGATCTGCACTGTTACCTCTCTAGGTTTGTATCTAATACCGCTTATGTCGATGCTAGGGGTCGTGTGGTCATGTCATCCAAGTTGCCACATGAGCAGGTACAATAAAAGCGTACCTGAGATCCAACACATATCACGAATGGTTAGATTCTTGGTATGTGCTTTTGAATAGGTTAAACAGAAGACTATACTGTGAAGTCATGTGGCTCTGTCAGTATGTCGGCACCTCTTCCCATTTCCCTCATATGCATTGTAACCTGTTATAGCTGTCATGGTTTATCTTCATTTGTTTACAGATACAGAGAACACTAGGAATTGTTTTCAACTCAGAATCAAGTATTTTACACGAATGCGGTACTTAACGGCCATGTTATTCTAGAATGATGATACTCGCTGTCTTGAAAATTTTCTGACTATACAATATAATATTGTACCTCATGCCAACTGAACAATTTCTTGCATATGTAATATTTTATTTTTGACACTTCTATCGCACCTGTTCTGGGGCCATTTGCCCATCTAAAGATACAAGGTCCTTTTGAAAATCGTTAAGATTTAAATTGTTTTGGAAAACGACTTCAAACTGAAGTATATCGGCTTCTGGTTTGAACAGGGTTTAATATCTACCTGCCAACAACAATAATAATAACAAAAGGAATATCAACTTTGTCATCAACACAAGTTTCCATATTATGTCAAACCATTTTTTTTTTTCAAACCATTAAATGATACTTTTTTATTCAGTTTTAGATTTGTGATTTTCTATCCCTTGTTTTCGTTTAGCCAATAATATCCGTTTGTAATACGGGCTACGGTGCTCTGTTGATCGAGTACTATTTTGGACACATCGTGTCATTACATCCGCAGTTTTCTTGTAGAGGGAACAATTTACACAAGTTAAAGGAATTTTCAGCCACCCAGACAACTTTATTCTGTCCAAAAATGTGTTGATGGGGAATTAAATTGCACAATTACATCAAATCAGAATAAAAATGCCACACATTGATCAAGACGACACCTTTCTTCAATTTTATGTATTCGCCTTGGCAAATTTCATTACATCACCTAAATATTGAGCAATTTATAACAAGGGTACCTTCTGTCCTCCATACATTGTCACCGACACTTAATGGTCTGATTGAAGCCGTGTGGTACCTAAGATATTCTGCGATTTGTCGCGATATTATTTCAAATACACAATATATAACAATGCAATAAACTGTACATGAATAATTAGTTCATGACTAATCTAATACATGGTAGCCGCAGTTGAGTAAAGTGACGGCATTTGATTGCGTGGTGTCCAAAATAGCGTGCTCACCGGTAGTGCCGATATATTCATTCTGGAGATCTGCCAATGCTCTGAACGATAGAACCGATGAACAAGTTATGTCAAAGATCACTTCTGAGTTGCAGCTCTGTAGATGCCCATTGTCTGAGAAATTACACCAGAATAACCTATAAAAGCATGTCTACAGCACTGTGATCGTTGCAAGTTGAGCTTTCAGATCTACTCTTTCCCCACACAAGTCGACAGTAGTTCTTGGGTAAAGGGCGCCTATCGCAGTTCGGTTCGGTTCGATTCGGGTTGGTTCAGGGCGGAGAGGTTGGAAAGTTTGAAAAAGAAGTGACTTCATCGCCAGAAGTGGCATTATAACCGGAAGTGAAGTCATCACCGAAAGTGACATCATGACCGAAAGTAACACAACACATGAATAGGATCAGGATCAGTGACGTCATTACGATCACAATTTAACCGATTAACGGTTACGATTTCGAGTAACTCTCACGATTCCGAGTATTGCTTTCGAATTGGACTAACAGTCATGAGCCTCCAAGTGATTGATTGAAATTGCAGTTTAAGGGCCGCTTCCCATACGGATTTCGCGGCCCATCAACTCAATGTTTTATTTTAATTTCACGTTACATTTCTCATTTCATTTGTGATGTTTACAAGCGCTATATTTTAAAGTATAAAGATAAATAAATGAATAAATAAGTAAATAAATAGATAAATAACAAGGAGAGGGCAGAATGGGAAATAAATAGAAGAAAATAATTGACTGTAAAAGTTCGTCGGTCAGTTTTTGCTTAGGTTATATGTTCATTATGTATTGTAGTCACGTGGGTGATTCCTTTGTCTTTGTACCACTTCATGCACACAAAGGATAGAAGAGTTTCTAGTTTCTTGTTTTCTGTTTTTTTCTGTAATTCTTTGCCACAGACAGGCGCTATCGTGATCTAAGTCATACATGGTCAATAGCAATAATTAATTAGGTACATAAATAAATCAGTTAATAAGTAACTAAATATTATAAATGAAGATATTATTATAATTAAAGCCGACTGTGAATGTTTAATATAACCTCCAGTCTTCTGTCCCTGCTAAAAAACCGAACGGTTAACATTCGTTAATGGGGATTGGAAGTAAGGGAACACAATTTGATCGGTGCTCATTATTAGGAGCTTTTAATTTGATCAGTGAATTTGTCTATGTTATCGCTATGGCCTTTTGATTGGTTAGTGTCCAAATTTGATCAGACATTTCTCATCACTGACCCTTATTTCCTCCCCTGTGAAACAGTTTTGACTCTAAGCGTGCTACATTTATTTAAATTTGGTCTATGATTTCTTGGTGTAACCATATAATATTATATGGTAGAGTAATAGTCAGTCGATTTGATGTAAGCTAGTAAGGTGGAGTATACCTTGTTTATAAGAGGAGGTTTAGGATTTAATATGGAAGCCAACGACAGAGGGGCATTTAAGTTGTTGAGCTCGTTTTTCAGTATGCGGCGATAGGGGTCATGCTTTGGGCATTTGAGTAGAAAATTTTCTATCGTTTCTTCTTCGTTGTTGCATGAGGTGCATAGTGGTAATGTGTTTTTGTTAGCATAGAGAGGTGTGATTTTAGTCCTGTCGTGCCTAGTCTTAATCTTGTGATAATGCGGACGTCACGTTTACTGTCTAGCTGGTAAGTAATTTGACCGTAAACACACCTACAGCCTCCCGGAGCTTTGCCTGATTCACGATATTAGGATCGTAAAACTGGAACATTGTATCGGCATATTATCTTATGTTGTATATATTCCTGGAATCTCGCTGTCTACTTGGTAATAAAGCTGTATGTAAAACCGCCAAACACCTTTTAGGTGTGTATTCTGGTTCATCCCATATTTCTGGAATCTCATCGTCTCTTAGTACTAAATCAGTATCTAACACCAAACTCCTTTTAGGAGTGTACGTGGTTAACATAACCGTTGCTGGAGACAGATATTTTGCCGATTTATTGCGACGCACAGTGCGCTTTACTGCCAGCTTTTCAACTTTTCATTGGAAAAAGAAACACAAATTTGCAAATGACGGACGGATTTAACGATTCTCTCTCTAGTGCTTTCGCCAAGGTCCGCGCGCCCCGCATCTATCCTTATATAAGACAATGCCGGGCTGGCTAGCTCAGAGCTTATTTTACAATGGTGCCAGGTTAAAATGTTCTGATTCATTTAAATATTTGGGGGTTACATTTGATAAATATCTAACATGGCAGGCCCATATTGATATATTGATTAAGAAATGTCAGAAAACTCTCAATCTTATGCGCTGTGTATCTAAACATAGTTGGGGTGCTGACAAAAAAACCTTATTAATGATGTATCGGAGTCTAATAAGATCCCGCCTAGATTACTGTTGCGAGGCATACGACTCTGCGTGTGTCTCATTAAAAAACAAACTAGATTCTATACAGTGTCAGGCTCTCCGCATATGTACTGGAGCATTACGTTCAACACCTTTGCATGCTTTACAGGTTGCTTGTGCGGAAATACCACTATCCATCAGAAGACAAATGAGAACCCTCAAATATTTTATGAAAATTAAACAGTCAATAAATCATCCAACTAGTGATATTCTAGAACCTTCATGGTATGATGGTTTATTTTGGGATAGTAACGTTAAGCGTTACTTCCCATTTAATATTAGAGCAAACATCTTGTATGAACAAACAAATGCTGATGTTTTCTCTATCCAGAATTGTTTTATGCAGAGTTACCCACCCTGGCTGTTGACTACACCAAACATATATATGGGATTACATACACAAATTAAAAAATCTGACCCACCCCATATTATTACTGGATATACAAAAGAATATATTAAATCTAATTGGAGTGAATACATGCAAGTGTTTACAGATGCCTCCAAGTGTCCAGATACCGGCAGGGTGGGTGCTGCATTTTGCATACCTGAAATAAAATATTCTAAATCCTTTAGAATTAATAATCATGTGAGTGTATATACAGCTGAGCTGACAGCTATATTAATGGCACTCAATTTTATTAGAGATACTAGTATATCTAGAGCTGTAATTTTTACAGACTCTCTTAGCTCTTTACAAGCAATGCTTAACTTCTCTTGGAGCCGGTCTTCAAGTATTTTATATGAAATATTATATTTTGTCACTACGATGACTTATGAAAATATAGTAATTTATTTCGATTGGGTTCCGGGCCATTCTGGTATATATGGGAATGAGCTTGCGGACTCTCTTGCTAAGCACGCATCCGCACTTCCAGATATTAATATACATATGGGATTGACCATAAATGAAGCCATGGCTTGTTTATATCCTTATTTTAAAGCTAAATGGCAGGAATGCTGGGATAATTCAGAGAAGGGGCGTTTTTATTATCAATTTCAGCCTTCAGTTACAGACGCCTCTTTGAATTTACCAAATCGCCACGCTGAAGTACTTGTTTTTAGACTTCTTGTCGGGCATATTCCCCTGAATTCATATCTCTTTAGATGTAATTTACATCCCACTGGAGTGTGTGATGCGTGTGATGTAGAAGAAGGCATCAGTCACTATTTATTATCGTGTACACGATTTAATAATCAGAGATTAAACTTTTTTAATGAACTTATATGTGCTGGTGTCTTCAATCATACCATGGAATCCATTTTAAAGCCTAGAAAAAACCGTGATAAAGTTTTTATGGCTATTTATAGATATATACTGCACACACGCAGATTCTAATTTATATTGATTTTATTATTTTGTTATACATTTCCCATCTAGTCTAGGGGAGGGTACAACTGTTACCTCCCCTTCCATCCTGTGGAATAATTTATAATAGTTTTATTGGTTAATTAATAGTACATGCATATTACAAGTTGATGAATAATAAAATTCTAGAATAGTTTAATATATATTTTCTTACCTGTGGTTAAGAAATTATACCAATATTTATACTCTGAGAAAGAGTTTTGTTTTAAATGGTATCCTTGCTTTTTCTGATTGGACATTTGTGTCTGATGATACCATGAGGTCATCACTCACGGTGTTCATCGGGACAGGCATAGATATTACATCAAATCTCGTTTTTATTCACCACTCTGTTTAATATACATTTTCTTACATTTGCTTAAGGGAGGGGGTTGGGGTAAACAGTTTTATTTTAAATAATGTCTTGCTTGTTCTGGTTGGACATTGGTGTCTGATGATACCACGAGGTCATCATTCACTGTCTTCATCAGGATGAGTATAGATATTACATCTAATCTCGATTTTTCTCACATTGTCAAATCTAAATCTATATGATGAGTTTAATTTTTGTTTAAACAAAATATGCATGTGCTATATTAGCCTTTTTAGTTCAGTTTTATATTTATTTTTTAGAAAGGGTCGTTAGGATTTTATTATTATTAAATTAATTGTGTTGGTCCATACATGCTCCCTTCCTTTTATGTCTCTAACCTCACCATGACATTAAATAACGCATTTGGAGTTTGATTTTTCTACATATTTTTTAATCCATTACAAATCCGTATAGTTGGATATTTTAAATCAATATATATGTTGTACATCAAACTCAATGCAACGACCTGGCGCGCATAATTTTATTAAATTGAAAGCGCCATTCAAATTAAAAATAGTAGTAGTAGCTAGCTCAGAGTATTCCAAAACCAGCATAGCAGACAGTTGTAGCGTTGGACAAAGGAAAGAAACAAATCTCATCGCCTATAAAGCGTATGTTGATTTCCCACACCTAAACGGTGCGTTGATCAGTTCCTTCACCTATAAAGTGAATACTGAACGAAAAGACCTATCCGGCGTTGAATGGTTCTGTTCACCTATAAAGTGAATACTGAACGAAATCACCTAGACGATGCATGCCCACCTACCATAAATTGGTGCAGGCTCTGATATTATGCAGATGCATTAAACTTTAATATATGGAATGAGACACCTATATCGTGCGTGCCCACCTACCATAAATTGGTGCAGGCTCTATTAATATGCAGATGCTGTCAACTTTATTATACGGTACCAAATGAGACAACTTCACGAAACATGCATGCCCACCTACCATGACTTTAAAAAATTGGTGCAGGCTTTAATTCTGTCACCGGAACGGTACATTCCAGTTCAAATTCTGATAGTCAAGGAAAAGGTTCCTGCAAATATGTATGTGCAAAGAATTATTCTACCATTATACTAAACCGCACCCCCTGATGAGAACCCGCGGATATCGCAATGATATAAAGAAGTTCGAAACACTGAATGCAGAATTACTGAAGTCACATATTATGAAATCACATTTTTTGCCACACGCTCTTGTGTTCGTCTGTCTGCATGGTGTCGGGTTGATCTGTCTCCAGCAACGGTTATGTTAACTACGTACACTCCTAAAAGGAGTTTGGTGTTAGATACTGATTTAGTACTAAGAGACGATGAGATTCCAGAAATATGGGATGAACCAGAATACACACCTAAAAGGTGTTTGGCGGTTTTACATACAGCTTTATTACTAAGTAGACGGCGAGATTCCAGGAATATATACAACATAAGATAATATGCCGATACAATGTTCCAGTTTTACGATCCTAATATCGTGAATCAGGCAAAGCTCCGGGAGGCTGTAAGTGTGTTTACGGTCAACACTATTACACTAGTCTTAATCTTGTGATAATGCGGATGTCACGTTTACTGTCTAGCTGGAATCCACAACTCCGTCTTTCTCCCTTATCTAGAATACTATGTAGCCATCTACCTCGGTTTTCTTCGTTCCATTCCTTTTCCCATTTACTATCTATTCTGGTTTTAATGATAGAATTCAGTTCTTTGGTTTTTGGTGAGGCTGTCTTTGGCTGTCCTATCGGAAGCTTCATTTCCCGGAACGTTCACGTGGGCGGGAATCCAAGCTAAAATGGCGTCAATGTGATTTTCTCG
Organism: Hanleya hanleyi; assembly: GCA_036873755.1. Taxonomy (NCBI): domain Eukaryota; kingdom Metazoa; phylum Mollusca; class Polyplacophora; order Lepidopleurida; family Hanleyidae; genus Hanleya; species Hanleya hanleyi. The sequence goes on from JAVTVY010037112.1 coordinate 26,587, forward strand.
TATTTGTGTACATAAAATTTCTATTTCGTGCATGAGGTCAGGTCTGCTGTCGGATTTTTTGAGTTCTCTATAAATATCAGTCCGCTTAAGGAATCGCTAAGAACAACGGTGGAAACCGGTCGGTCTGAAGAACCCATTCGAGGGCCTTGATTATGGCGACTAATTCAGTGGTGTATACAAACATATTGTCTGGTAGTTTGAAACCTTCGTGAATGCCGAGTTCTGGCATAACGAATGCAGAACCTGTATTGTGACTTGTTTTTTGAGCCGTCTGTATATATTTTCAGGTGATTTTTCCAATGTGTGTCAATATATTCGAGGGCAGTGACGCTTATATGCTCTGGGTTGTCCTGCTTGGTGATGTAGCTATTTATATTCGTGTCCACTTGAGGTGTGATTAGTTGCCATGGTGGTATGTTTACCTTGTCAGTGTCAGAGATACAAGAGATAGGAATGTCGTATTCTTGGAATAATCGTTCTATCGTGTAACCGAGCGGTGCGGAGTCTTTTCCCCATTTTGTTTTTAGGTATTCGTATCCAGTTTTTGGGCCAAAAATGTTGTGGCATGGGTGGTTATCGACCTTGGCTATTGTTTTCCCTACATATTTCATTGACAGTTCTTCTCGTCTTAAATGTAAGGGTTTTTCATTGGTTTCTATTTGTAGACTACATAAAGGAGTTAGGGTTAGGGTTACGGTTAGGTCTCTTTTTAAGGCCGAATACTGAATGCTGTCTATTCTTTTTAATTGGGTCTTGCATGCTGATTGGTAGGCGATTGAACACGTAGTCTATTTTTGATCTGATTAGTGTTTGATATAATTTGATTAAGCTATGTTTATTGGCCCCCCAGTTGGTACCCGATACGCACCTCATGAGGTTCAGGTCTTTGCTACACCGAATAATTAATTGGTCGATGTGGTCTTTCCAAGTGAGTTTTCGGTCGAAGATCATGCCTAGGTATTTGACACTATTATTGAACTCGATTTGCTGGCCTCCTAGTGGTAGCGTGATGTCTGTGTTTTTTTTATTTGAAAATGGTACACCGGTAATTTTGACAGCTGAAAATTTGAATCCCCATTTATCGGCCCAGCCGCTAACTGTATTTGATACCTTTTGCATTATACTTTTGTCGACCCAGCAGATTTTCACATGGCAGCATCGTCAGCAAAAAGTGATTGTTCAATTTCAGGATGTTTTGTGTCAATTTCGTTGGCCAGGCCATTAATCAGGATGTCAACATGGGTGAGGCTTATGACGCTGCCCTGTGGTGTGCCGTTATCTAGCTGGTGGTCCATGGATATGGTGTTACCAATACGAACTTTGAAGTTTCGGTCATGAAGGAAATTTTTTATCCGGTGTTGTATCCCGCCCTTAATTCTCAGGTTGTTCAATTGGGTGATAATCCCGTCCTGCCATGCAAGGTCAAATGTCTTTTCTATATCAAAGAATCGTCGCTATATAGCTGTAATATTGCTGAATGCGACGTTAAACCTTAATTCTCTCTCTCCCTATATCCAAGAAAATGCCTAATGTATATTGGTGTTTGGCGTTACCCTTTTTGATTGAATGTTGGAGTCTGGCTATGTGATCTAAAGTGCCTCTTTTTTTTCGAAAACCGCTTTGTGTTTTGTTTAACAGGTTGTTGCGCCTAGCGCCTCCACTCAAAGTTTCTCAAATTTGGCGATACATATCGCATGCTGATAGCAAAATACGAGCGTAGCGTGCAAGATCTATGGCGTTACGTGTCGTAACTTGTGTCTAATTCCGCTTAACCCGGGGCTAGGGGCCGTATGAACCCATGTACTTCAAGATCCTCATGGTACTCATATGAAGTCACAATCAAAGCGTGACTGAGATACATCATTGTTTAGATGACGACTTTACAACGAATATTATGGATTAAGAATACTGATCAGCGATACGGATTTGATATTTTGGAACATCATGATGTCTTGCCGGCATCATTGAAAACTGTTGACCGCTTCTCTCTTGCAGGAAACAAGCCTATGTTCGTGTATACTATGATTGTCTTTTTGAATTTGGTGCTATTACTGTTATATGGAATAGGTCTTTGGATTATGGACGCGGGTATTCTCTAATGGACGACGGCTGAATTATGAATGACGGACCAGACGCTTGTAATCCATAATTTTGCAGAAATTTGACGTGAGGGAGATCGGCCTATATGACTTACTGTCTGATGGGTCTTTACCAGGTTTTGGTATTGGGATAACAATAGATGATTTCCATTTGTACGGGAGTTGTTTGGTCTTCCAGCTCACATTAATTAGTCTCAAAATTAGTTCCTGAGTGTTGTTTGGTAGGTGCTTTAGGATTGTATACCATAGTTTGTCTTCGCCAGGAGAACTTTCTTTTTTAGAGTGTAAAGCTTTTCTGTATTCATCGATATTAAAGTCTCCGTTAAGATAGTTTTCTAAATAGTCATTTGGTTTCAGATTGCTATCGCTACTGTTTGATGCGAATGATTCAGCAAGATATTCTGCCTTTTCAAGATTATTTCTCTTTGTTTTGCTTAGTACAGGTATTGTGTTAGTTGCTTTCCCTTGAATGCTTTTTATTTTATTCCATACTTTCTTTGAGTTAGTTTTCGTATCTATAGTATTGCAACAGTCTTCCCAGCATCTTGATTTGTCTTCTTTGACGCTTTTTTCTGCTATTCTTTTCAGTTCCTTATATCTTTCATGATCACTCTGGAGCCGAATTGTTTTGAATTTTCTGAGTGCTTTTTTCTTTGCCGCGATGTTCTTTTCACACTCTTGGTCACACCAAGGCACTGGATTTTTGTTGGGGCGCTTATTCGTAACTGAAATATATCTTTGTGCTATGTTTAGAAGTTTGCTGGTTATATTTTCATTGAAATTCTCTATATCATTACTAAGTATATCGTCATGTATTAGACTTTGGCAATCGTTTTGGAAGCTTTCCCAGTCTGCCTTGGAGTATTGGAAGTGTGGGAGAGGGTCTGTCTTTTCAAAATCTGGTTTCATGCTAAATTTAGTTAGGATAGGAATGTGGTCGCTGTCTAGTGTATCTGGTAAAACTGCCCATTCTGATTTAACTGCTAGTTCGGGAGAGACTATTGTTAGGTCAATTGCAGGGAGTTTACCGGTTCGCATATCTATTCTCGTCCCTTCTCCTGAGTTCAGGAATACGAGGTTATTATCATCTAACCATTTTTCTACTGATTTACCCCTATCATCTGACGTGGTGCAGGTTTCGTCCCAGATTGGATCATGGCTATTATTATCTCCGCAGATTATAATTGGCTAGTCATATTTTTGGGTGATTTTGTTATATTTTTTTAGAGTGCCAGGGGAGAACAAATTCAAAATATTTATAAGTTCATTATTTTGGAACACCCGTATAGCTTGCCATTCGAGGTCTTCACTTTCTGGGCTCTTTTCTAATTCTAGCTGTATGAGTTCTTCCTTAACTAATGTGAGGTTGCCTCCTTTTGGGCCGTTTAGTCTGTCTTGTCTATATGGCCTGTATCCGTTTATTGCAATTTTATTTTCTCCTGGCTTAAGAAATCTTTCCTGTATACATATGATGAGCCTCCAAGTGGGTGAGCAGCGTGAGTTTTGTACCATGTCCGTTGCCACGAGGGGAAGATTAATTTCCTTTACATGATGGCTGTACATGGATAGTCACACATGTCCAGCTAATCATGTCGTAGTTAGTTATATCGTCGCTATATGGCCGAAATAGCGCTGAACGCGGCGTTAAACCCTCGGGCACACTCACTAATTGTCGCGATTTGAAGTATTGCCCACGAATTCGAGCAACGGTCACAAGTTGGAGTATTGCTCACGAATTGGAGTAACGGTCAAAAATTTGGAGTACTGCTCACGAGTTAGAGTAACGGTCACAATTTGGATCAACAGTCACAATTTGGAGTAAGACCCGGAGGCAGGTTCAATGACTCGACCAATCAGAATCAAGTATGCGATCATCCTGTTTGATGACGCAGATATAATTAATAAAGAATTATCAGGTTTGAGCACGGGATTATTTGGGCTATAACCTGTATCCATACTTTCAGGAAATCTACTGACCCTTGTAGTTTAAACAAGGAGAAATCTCGTATAATACCATGGCAACATCAACAACCATATATGTTAAACTTATAATTGTTCCGAGTGTACTTTCCGCACTCTCAAGGAAACCGTTGAATGCATTACCTCATCAGCTCTAACCTACAGCTTTACCATGATTTGGAAAGATTACGTTTGCGATGTTGATAATGAGAATGATGGAAGATGATTGGATCAACGGTCTCATAATACTTTACATGATAATGATACGAAAGACTCAACCTAACAATCACGAAGTAAAGGAGATCAAAACGATGAAGATTACATCCATGTCAGTAGTATATGAAGGGCATTACAGATCGTGTTGACCTTGAAAATTAGCACGTGACCTTTGTGACGCAGATATATCTGCCCCCATATGCGACCAATTAGAGGCTCAGAAGTGGGATAACTGACGTCACAAAGTGCACTCAGAGATAAAAGGCCAATATGATTCCAGATGCCTTTTAAAGGGTCGAGACGTGCCCTTTCGGCACCTGATCATAAATACGAGGGTCACCGATAGTGTGCGTTATGTAACGTACCTCATTTGATCAACCATGTCGCCAGTCATACGGGCCGTCTCTCCCCTTACACCCCAGGTGGGGTTACACGTCTATGAAGATAAAATCACTATCGTGGAAGACCGGAATGAAAAAAAGTTTTACAGAAAGGCTGCTTTCTTGGTGCGATCTTAGTCCCGGTTCCAGCATTGAATCGACTCTTAGGCCGACATATTCCCGGGCAATACATTAACTCACTACGAAACACAGTTACCTCAACCCTTACATCTCCCTGGTCTGTAATAAGTCCAGATAATAAAGGCTGAAAAGACAATGACTGGGCAGGTGTAACGTCAGTGTAAAAAAACGTCTGTGCACTTCAACTGCTCGCTGAACACCGAGAACAACAGGACACAGTTGAGGATAATTTTACCCTGAATAACAAGCAAAATAGGTGACAAAACAATCGTAGAAGAATAGGTGTTTCATGAGCGAGTCATGTCAGGTACATGTACTATTGGAATCTGCTAATCTTCCGAACAGGGTATAGACAATTGGTGATTACCTATTAAATACAATGTAGCAGCATGGATAAAGGCGACAAAATGGTAACGCCTAAACCTATGAGGGATACAAATGGTCAAGGGATAAATACATGAATAAATAGCAGTGCTTGAGAGAAATCTATAATGGTTATGTAATAATGAAAAGACTTTCGGTCACGGTGGTAACCTGATCGTTCTCCCCTAATAAGACTACGATGGGCACTCGGCACAAATGTTCCCTGTCACGGTTGATCAATAGAATAATGAAATGATTACCGATCACGATGGTAATCTCCATCTAAGCTGATAAGGCTGTCATAGGCATTCGGCTATCAGTTGATCTGGAGATTACCACCGTGACCGCTAATCATTTCATTATCTAATTATCCATTATAGATTTCTCACATGCACTACTATTTATTCATGTATTTATCACATGATCATTTGTATTCCTCACACGTTTTAGGGTGCACCATTTTGTCATTGTTTTCTATAACTGCTTCGGATGTTATAAATAATGCGGCAGTGTGAAAGTAGGGTATGTTTTAACGACCGCTTAAGTACCGTCCATTATGAGGTCAGCAGGTCACCGAATTTATTTTAACCCGCATTTATTTTTCTTCGCAAAAACGCCATGATAAATTAGTAAATATTAATGTAATATGAAATAAAATAGATTTCCCCACTTTTCATCGCGGAAAAACAGAAATTTTGAAGAAAACGAAAACATCAGTTTTCTGGTACCCCACGTGGCCGCCATCTTGAATTTACCCATGAACCCCTGACGGGGGTTATGCAAATAGGCTCAAAATGGCCCCAATATAATAAACTATAAATTCACGGAGATTCAGCTCTCCATTTTTCGTCCTTCCGGAGATAGCGCAGAAAATTTGGTAGGGGGGCTATTTGCCGGCACCCCCAGGCCTGGTAGGATTAAAGCAATAATTAGTGTAGATGTGTAGATGGTTTAGTCTGTGTCCTTCAATGAGAGATATATATAACAATAAATGAACGTTTATCCACAAGTATTTGGTAAAATAATATCATCAGCTACATAGTTCATCATTTCCAGAACATAGTATGATATGTAGTATGATATTTCCGTATCTGCCTGGTATGGTCTCGTTTATCTACTGTTCTGGATATTAACAACGTCTCGGAAGAAAAAAAATTACATCATATCGAGACTTTTGAGAACTATTTTTTCAGACTGAAGCAAAAACGTAGATAAATGGAACTTATATTTTTCTGCTACATGTTTGCGGTCGTCCCTGTGATTTTTAAAAGGGTATGTTCTTCCACCTGGGTCCGGAGTTTCCGCCTTCCGAAATTTGTTCAGCCGAGATGTGAAATGGTGTTTTCTTGTGCATTTTGACAATGTATATTTTTGATTTGTGAAAGATTTTGGACTTCTGAATGAACGTAAAGAGACTCCTGCGTTTAGACTTCATGGGCCTTTCCAACTTTCAAAACTATATGTAATACGAGACATGTTCAGCCTTTATTTTTCATTAACGCGTTGTTACGGTGCATTCTGATGGTAGGATTATCACATTTGCCATTCCCTCCGTAAAACCATTAACACTATATGCTAGATAAAGATCTAATGTTTATTCATTTTTTTGTTATTGAAATTATTGAGGCCTCATGTTCAGCCGTCGTGTAATGATCCACATGTGATCTCCCTGGGTTTGATGGCGTACATGCTAGAATAATGTTGTTGTAGGTGAGCTGCACATCTCCGAACACTGAAGCCCCATACGATCACATTCGGAGCTATCCCTAATTGTATAATCATCATATTATCATTACCTAATTTATATAATGGCCTGCATGTATGTACATACAGAGTGTGATCACTACCATTATTGCCCGATATTACACCGTCAACCTGTTCATTTAAATACCTGGATGTATGGGCATCATAATTAACCCACACCTATATGGAATACCATCACCTGACGGCCAAAATCCTCTTACAATCCATTCAGAATAACTTGATACTCATTGACCCAATATATCCTGAAAGGCTTGATTGTCGAATCGGCGAACTTAGGAGGAACGAGTGACATATATTTCTAGATGGTCACTCTGTCAATCCAGGAAGTCACGAGCCCTCGGTGGCCGAGTGTTCTAAGGTATTTCCATGATGACCGCTAGTCTCACAGAACTAAACCGGCATGGGTCCATGTGTGGAAGTTTGTCAGTTACCTGCAGGCAGGCGGTAGTTCTCTCCGGGTATACCGGCTTCCTCCACCAACCGAACGGACTGCCACCATATCAATGGAACAAAACTTGAGTGTGACATTAAGCCAAATCCCCCAATTCGAGAACGTCGTTGTGACTACAGTTACGTTTGATCCAGTAGAAAAGCGGTTACAGAAGATCTAATTCTCAGAGTTAATGCGAGTACATTTACATGTAGTTGGTCCGACAGCAACACACCATAGTAAATAATATATAGAAAATCAATTAATTAGTCATGTACAGATATGACGTCAACAATCCCTGAAATTTCGATCACGGATATAATATTTCATGAAAACGCCAGGAAAAAAAATCATTCAGACAATAAATTGGAGCGATATGGAAGAGGTGTGAACACTTGGGGACGTTTGGCGACTAAAGTGCAACCATATGACTCTACAGGAAAGCTTACCCCGGCACCTCAAATTCACACACGAGAATACGATGGATTATTGCAGCTGGTTATGCGGAGAGTATGAAGTATCTACACGGCCCCTAGAACCGGCTTAAGCGGAATTAGATACGCCAGCTCGGGAGCTGTGATGACAGATCAGCTCAAACAACTCATCTGGTGTTACTGGATGAGCATCGTGGACGTCTCAACATGGGGTAAACCTGGTAAATGTAAGAATACCCAGGAAAGCTAACCTGTAATGCCCTACGTCGTACGGCTTAATTTTCTCACCAAAACAATAAACCTTCATATATTTGTCGAGAGACATGTACATAAGGCGGGCGTCGGGGACTAACAGTCCACCAGCAGAATCCTACCATATACATCTATTAAATTGGAGCGATACGCAAGAGTTAAAGCCATTTTGCAGATAGGTTATGCAATTGAATGACTGTTTCGAGGATGTAGCATCTGGCTAAAGGGCTGAATTTTGTCTCTAACGTATCCATGTATGAATTGTTTCACCCACGTTTAGGTAAGCAAGGAATTTGACAAATTGGAGGGTGAACACGTTTGAACATTTTCTTGTGAAACACAGAATACAAACAACCCAAAAGGTGACCAAATTTCTTATTATCAAATTAACACATTGTCATCGGTAGCAAACTGCGCAATTCCTATAGAATTTTACAATAATAGTTTATCTGGCAGCGATTTGATAGTAAATGCGATTATTAATTGACATAGTCGACTATTTATTTATCAATTTCAATTTGACAAACGCCAAGAAGGCCACACAGGTGAAGAACACCTATAAACGTGGCCCCCACTATAAATATGGCCACTTTCAACCGTTGAAATTTACTGCATATAATGCGACATACATTATGTGAAGAGCAATTTAGATCAATGTAATTAATCGCATATGTCACAGCGTTGTAGCAAACATGCCCAATCAATACAACAATGTACTGATACATCAAGTGCTATTTTTGTAAGATTTAACACTGCGTACCCACTTTTTCCAACACTGCAACCCATCCCATCCCCTCCTTACCCGACAGTCAAATGTTGGCTATCATTTGATCCTAAGGCACGAAAGGCCATTGTAAACCTTTACAACAACCACCAACGTAGAAATGCACATACATGTAAGAGAGGAAGCATCTATGTTACTCTACGCCAATATAGCTTGGGACAATCGTCAAATACTCGGTTTATATTTTGAAAGTTGAATGATTGAACATTACGTGCAAAACATACTGACCCATAAACAGGACACTGGCTCAACTCGTAGTGTGATAGACGTACCCTTGTACGACAGCCCACATAGATACCTTCAAAAATATAATACTTTATTTGTAACATTCGAGGCATTCGCTGTATAAACTAAAATTTGACAACGATAAAAATAGTTCAAGGCCGGTCATTTTCCATCGCACCCTTAAGAGTTCATTAGTGCAGTCTATGCATTATCTCAGCCTAGGCTCCATTACGGAACTGAGAAGATTTGTCATTATGCCAGATTGTTCAATTTTGACTGTCTTGTTGCATCTAAAGGGCTATTTTCGGAGTCATTTGAAAAGAAGACCAGGAGTTCGATAAAAATAATATACAGTGTATCTATTGGTATATTATTGAGGGTACTACATAATCTGATACATACAGGAGTTACAAGCGTCTGGTCCGTCATTCATTATTCAGCCGTCGTCCATTAAAGAATATCAGCGTCCATAATCCAAAGACCTATTCCATATTCCCTATAACAGTATTAGCACCAAATTCAAAAAGACAATCATAGTATACATAAACATAGGCTAGTTTCCTTCAACAGAGAAGCGGTCAACAGTTTTCAATGATGCCGGCAAGACATCATGATGTTCCAAAAATATCAAATCCGTATCGCTGATCAGTATTCTTAATCCATAATAATCGTTGCAAAGTCTAGAGAATGATGTATCTCAGTCAGGCTTTGATTGTGATTGTTCATATGAGCACCATGAGGATCTTACGGCCCCTAGCCCCGGGTAAAGCGGAATTAGACACAAGTTAGGAACGTAACACCATAGATCTTGCACGCTACGCTCGTATTTTGCTATCAGCATGCGATATGTATCGCCAAATTTGAGAAACTTTAAGTGGAGGCGCTTGGTGGTATAGTCCTGATTTATCATCCTCGCTAAACCTAGGGGTATCTCTATCCTAGATATAGCCCCTGGTACGCTTGGGCAATGTATCGCGATCAACGACAACACAGCGGTAGATGTCAGCCAATCAACGTCCTGCTCATATTGAACAGTCAGATCACTTAAGTACCGTGACCATGGTGACCGTGACAACAGATTCGAAAACACCATAGCTTGTGCGATACCCAGTGGCAGATGAACATGCATCCTTTCAACAACCATGAACATTAATAAATATAAAGGAAACATAGTTTAGTACAAAAACTATTTGAAGAGAAAATAAACCAATTAATCTACCATCAAACATCCAACAAGCCAGGTAAATGTAGGAAACACTGAAACTCCAAAGGCGGTCCGCGATGTCATTGTTTCCGACCTCACCTTCCCACTGAAGGACTTGAATTGGGTTGAAACGCACGGATTTCTGCTTTTTTTGCTGGTCTATCCATTAATATTGTATCGTTATGCGTGCTCGGATTAAATATTTTACATTCGGTATTAGCGAATAGTTTAGCAGCGAAAGTAAATCCCAAACGTATTTTACCATCAGCGCAGTTTTTCTAGGTCACGTAACTGGAATGTGGGCGGAACGCGGTTTGCTATGCAAGTTGGTCAAGGGTTCGCCTTTGGCTCAAAATAGAAACTTTGACGTGGTGAAGATGTGTTTTATAAGTTTCGTCAACGATGTTTTGTGACGCTCGCACATTTAAAAAATCGTCGCATTTAACAGAGGATCTAGCAAATGCTACTATGCGAGATATTTATATGCCATATGCAGGTCCCAGTGGAATGATACTCTCCAGAAAGGGATAGTTTACGATGTCGAAATTGTAATAATCTCTTTTGTCATAAAGTCGACGAGAGAGAATGCCCGCTTCATTTTTATATATCTAAATATGATGTACCTGTAAGGCTATCTGTAGTTTCCTTCAAATCCAGTGAAGGTGGATATATATCCTTCATATAGCGATTATCCACAGCGAGAAGATGGAATGAGATTATCCACCCCTGGAATGAGATTACGGTAGATATTATGGCATTCTCTCTCGTCGACTTTATGACAAAAGAGATGATTACAATTTCGACATCGTAAACTATCCCTTTCTGGATAGTAATATTCCAGTGGGACCTGCATATGGCGTATACATATCTCGCTTAGTAGCATTTGCTAGATCCTGTGTTAAATGTGATGATTTTAATCAACGTCACAAAACATTGTTGCAGAAACTTATAAAACAGGGCTATTCCATCAAGCGCCTCCACTCAAAGTTTCTCAAATTTGGCGATACATATCGCATGCTGATAGCAAAATACGAACGTAGCGTGCAAGATCTATGGCGCTACGTTTCGTAACTTGTGTCTAATTCCGCTTAACCCGGGGCTAGGGGCCGTATGAGCCCATGTACTTCAAGATCCTCATGGTACTCATATGAACAGTCACAATCAAAGCGTGACTGAGGTACATCATTTTTAGATGACGACTCTATAACGAATATTATGGATTAAGAATACTGATCAGCGATACGGATTTGATATTTTGGAACATCATGATGTCTTGCCGGCATCATTGAAAACTGTTGACCGCTTCTCTCTTGCAGGAAACAAGCCTATGTTTATGTATACTTTTGTCTTTTTGAATTTGGTGCTAATACTGTTATATGGAAATGGAATAGGTCTTTGGATTATGGACGCGGATATTCTCTAATGGACGACGGCTGGATTATGAATGACGGACTAGACGCTTGTAACATCCAGGTCCTATAACAATAATATAAAATTGCTAGATCTGTTTTCTTTACAACAGAATCCATTTACAGTCCAAAATGGATGGATGGGGTGTATATTATTGAAGTTTTATGAAGTGTTTCTCAAGTTTCGAAAGCATTTACCCTGTTTCTAGGAGAAAATTTTGAGCAAAATTACCAATAATTTGACTTATAGGTACATCTCTTATTTGTATTTTTCCGCCTTTCTGGCCTCATTTGAAAGTAGAAAAGCAACGACGACCTTGATGTTGTCGGGCAGATGTCCGTTATTAGGAACAAATGGGTTCTTTTGGAGTTTTTCTTTCGAAAATCCTGCTAGAATTGTCAAAAGTCATCTGAACAAAGATTGGGTAGTTATCCGCCGGATATCCCACAATATTAGGTATAACTTGTTAGTGCAGTGTACCGCAATACTATTAGGAACAATTGGGTTCTTTTGGAGTTTTTCTCTCTTAAAAATCCTGCTAGATTTGCCAAAAGTCATCTAAACAAAGATTAGGTAGTTATCGGTCGGATACCACACAATAATATGTATAACTTGTTAATGTAGTGTACCGTAATACTAGCAAACACTCGCAGATTACGATAAATGGAAATAATTAATTTCGTAATAAACACCCTGCCACTTAAGGTGGCCTTCTACGGTTTCGTAGCAATGGCCTCGGTCTAATTTCATAACAGGATATACCGTCCGTTTTCTGCCAGATCATCATTCTTCTTGCCTTCTTAACAGCTTATATCTTTCATACCATCCTGTTCAAAATTATCAACGTTGCAAACGAGCATATACTGATCGATGGCTGGGTTCGTCTACACACTGATCGGGGTCATGAAGTTCAGCATTGTCCTGCCTCAGTTTGTCCATTGGCTGTGCCTTAAAATCTGATAAGAAACGGGTGGGTTGACCCCAACTTTTTTTCGCCTTTTGAAGGTGGCACCGGAAATGGGAACAGAGAAAAGAAATTTCATCGAAATCGCTCTTACAGATTTTTCTGGAAATTGGACCGAAATTGACAATTTTCCGACATTTTAAGAGGTTTTCTTGCAAAAATGAAGCAAAGTTGGAGGGAAATGTTCGAGATTAAATTTTATGTAACATATCAGTGCTGTGTCTTAAAATAATAGTTTAATCATGCCGTTTTAGAAAATATATACATTTAAGTGATTTGGGGTGAAAATTTTATGAAAATTGGTGGCCTAAATGTGAACCCAGGGTCTATTCCTTGCCGAATGGAAGAATCCCTGAAGAGCACCTTCAGCCCAGTCCCTCCTCCTGATCAGCTAGCTAGGTATCTTCTCCTGATTATTCAGCCTAGTCCCTGCTCCGGATACCCCAACCAAATCCCTTCTACTGCTTTCCGATCCTGATCCCCCGGTTCTCTTCCTGATTCCCAACCTATTCATCCTGTTGCTCCCCCTCCTGATCCCCGGCCTAGACATCATCATGTTACTTCAGTCTAGACATCCTAATGTTTCCCCAGTCTAGTCATCATCCTGCTCCCCAGCCTAGTCCTCCTGCTGATACCTCATCCTAGACCATCCTGTTGCTCCCAAATCTAGCTCCCTGATTCTCCTCCTGGTGTTCCATACTAGCCCCAGTCTGAAACCTCGAACTCTCTAATCAACATTTCATGTTGGACTTTCTTTTTACACTACATGTAGGCTCGCTATAGGTGAGCCAGTGCTAATTTGGTGATAGGCTTCCATTCACGAAAACAAACCACAGGATTATTATCAGAATATAAACGAAATTTAAGGAAATGCGACTCACTTTAAATCCGAAATATCTATCGTCGGGCACAGAAATGAGTGAAAATTTCCAAAATCTACGTCCAACCAACTGGCGTATCTTCCGCCACTAACTGTTGTATTGATTTTGTTACAACAAATTGTATGGGTCGACATCCCGCGTCTGCAAACCGACGGGATTTAAAAAGCTGTGCTCTCTACGAGGGGAGAGGGTGGGATGGGGCATATGCACGTTAATTGGTACTTCCCAGTTACATGCCCTCGCTTGACCTGGTTTAGGTTGTATACTAATCTATAGCGATTTCTCGCTAAAAATATCGATCATTGGAACAAGTAAATTTTATATATATAATATATATCATCAATAAATTAAAACCAAATTTCCTTGTTTAATAACATTCAATGTTTAGCATGTCCATAACAGGGCGTTAACTTCTCGTTTAGCTCGAGGAGCCGCTCTTACTTTACGATATTGTCGCCCGCAACTGGCGTATCTTCCGCTACGAACACTGGGCTCGACGAGAAGTGGATTTTTGACGAGAAATTTCAGGTTGAGTGGTTATATATCTACGAACGTAGAAAGAAAAAACATACGTTCATAGTCCCACAGAAGGTCATGTATTCTAAAGTTCGTTTTGTCTATTGACCTCTCCCATTTCAATATGGTGATGATAACCAGGGACGCTTTCACATGCTATGTTCCTATTATTAAATGATGCAACATTGGGAATGCACATTCAACTGTAATATGTGAATTTGCATTGACAAATTATTTCTGATAATTGGAATATTTCACAGTAATATCATTCTTACATATCTCAGACTGGCTTCATCTGAATATAACCGGTTTCGAGCTGAAGATGATTTACTACATTCTCCCTGGTCACAGGTTTCGTTTTTGCCCGCTTTATTACAGGAAACATGCGAACGGTATAAACATGTAGAGGACAAAATGTACAGTTTTGCCTTCTATTAACACGTGAATTTCATAGAACTAACAACAGATGTGAAATCGTGTTTATATAGTATCATTCATTATCAATAGTGTGCCTATTTCACAGTGATACCATTGTATGATGAATCGTTCTATATTTCAGACCGACTTCATCTGTAGACGACTGATGTTCTTGAATTTGATCTCGGACTAACTCACTTGCATAATTTACATACACCATGAGTTTCTGGATATTTATCATGATTACCGGTGTTGTTTTCACTAATGTTATTGAACGAGATGTCAATGACAATAATATGTACGGGACAAAATGTGAGATTAACCGGCAACGGAAATTGGTCGACTGCAGACATCGAGGTTTGTCGGAAATTTCGAATTCCACTTTTTCTCCAGATACAAGGGAAATCTATTTGGATTCAAATTATATTACCAGTGTGAAGAATAACACATTCACTGGTGTAGCACAGCTAAGAATATTAGACCTATCAGACAATCAAATTCAGCTTCTGGAGTCCATGGCTTTTGAAGGTTTAGGATTGCTTGTGAGCCTAAATTTGTCACGCAACTCCTTCAAACTTCTCCCGGAAACGTTTTCCCCGAATCTCTTTGGACCGCTAAAACGATTGTCAACGCTGCGTATTCAAAGCTATATCACGACCAGCTCGTCTGAATGGAAAGGCATCGACAGAGGAATGTCGGAGTTACGGGACCTACGTGAACTCTTCATTGACTTCCCAGCTGATTTCATCTTTGAAGACGGGTTCGCCAAGCTAACCAAGCTGAGGACGCTTTCAACTGCGGGTCGACCTCGTAATGCAGAGTTTGTTTGTGCAATTGGAAAACTTACTAACAATACTTTCACGAGAGTTGCAAAAATAGGCATCAAAGAACTTCGACTGATTAACTGTGATATCAGAACTGTTGAGTTGGGCACTTTTCTTCCATTACGTAACCTGTCAATACTGGACTTATCCAACAATAACAAACTTGGATTGTTAAGTTCGCTGAAAGCGCTGTACGTACTCCAGCATAGGAATATGGAGGAGATCAATTTCAGTATCATGAATGGGCCAATGTTACCCCCCAAAAACTTTATGCTGCATGAAAGTGACACGATCTATCTGAAAACTATTTGCGTTCAATATATTGATCTGTCCGAGAATTACATATTTTATATGGGTGATGATCAGGAAGCGCCATCTTTTGGCAGACCCGATTGTCTGAAAATCTTGAAATTATTTGCCCATGCCATACGATATATACCAGTGAAAATTTTCTTTGATTTCTTTGGGATTACGAAATATACATCGATCAAGTACATTGATGTGAGTGGAAGTTTCAGTGCACCCGAGCATGCGGTTGAATACATCACCGCTAATCGTAAATTTCAGCACAGTCAAATTTTGAATTTCACCAAATCAATGATAAATGAACGTAGTGAAGCTGACAGTTCGACCTACTTTCCAGTGTCTCCTAATTTTCCAGCATCTCTTGAGACGCTTAATATCAGCAACGTTGCTTACTGGGTGTACCTTGACAGTGATGTCAAATTTAACAGCTCTGGCCTGAGAACGCTTAATGTGGCTTACAACAACCTTGACAACTGTGCAAGGCAAATCAAAGGACTAAAACATTTAACGGAATTGGATATTTCAGGTGTGCGGTGTGGTCATCTTCATCAATTTTTTAGAGTATTTCCAGGACTACTCAAACTAGCAATCACAAATACTCCGAATCTGTATATGGATATCGGTGATACAGAGGGACCTGCTGACAGTTTTGAAACCCTTCGCGATTTGAGAGAACTAGACCTCTCCGGGAACAAACTGACTAATCTGAATGATAAACTCTTCATCACCACCATCGCATTGCGATCGATCAGTTTGTCTAACAACAAACTACAGCGTGTTCCTTTAGCTATCATGCGCCTTAAAAACATTAGCCGATTGGATTTGTCCACCAATGCATTTACACATCTGACTGTCGAAGAAATGTCTCTGTTTGAGCAGTTTTCTGCTGCACAGTATGATCAGTCTCAATTACGCCTCAGCCTGGGACTCAATCCATTTCAATGTACCTGTAAGACGCTGGAATTCATCCGCTGGGTATACAGTACTGACATCCTTCTAGATCTGGACGGCAATTATACCTGCTTTCTGTCAAATGGAAGCCGGGTAGATTTCACTGGTTTTAAAAGTGATTTAAAAAATTTAGCAGTCAGCTGTATAAGCCATACGTGGCTCTTCATCGGTGTCCTCTGTATTTCATTCGCCTTGGTATTCATCGTGTTGGTTTACCTCGTGTATCGCTATCGTACTAACTTACGATACTGGTTTTACACCAAACTCAAACCACCTGCCGAATTTCTCGAACAAGAAGAATATGTGTACGATGCGTTCGTTGCGTATTGCGAGGACAATTATCAGTGGGTTATTGATAATTTGCACGCTGTGCTTGAAGAGAGAGAGGAACCATTGAAGCTGTGTATTCACAAACGCGACTTTACACCGGGGAAACCCATTCACGAGAACATTGTTGACAAAATGAGACAAAGCAGGAAGATCATTTTGGTCATCAGCCCTGGCTTTCTTGAATCCGACTTCGGGCCAACTGAGATAATGTATGCAGGAATGAAATCACTCGAGGTAGGAAGAGATGATATCATTGTTTGTGTTCTTCTGGAAGATATCCCTGTCCGAGCAATGCCAAAAGCTCTAAGAAATTTTTGGCACAATATGACTTTTCTAAAATGGTCAGACGATCCATGTGAACAATGTCATTTCAGACACCAACTAAAAGATGCCATATCCCACAATTAATGTGCTGTTATAATACCGTTTCGATTCGAATCGCCCACGCCGATATTCTGAAATTTGTTTGCACCCCTAGCCGAGCAAAACATGTCAGGGACTTTCGTTAACATGTTGTCAATTCCCGAATATTTCTCACTATATCAAAGAATATTCCACTGGTTCTATATTTGAGAAATATGCTAAGTTCGGTTTCTGAGATCAAGGCTAATCAGTCAATATTTCATCAAAGAAAGCACACCAAACCCGATGGATCTATTCCGATCATAAGAGGCAAAAATGTAAACATTGTTTCCACACATTATTACGTGCTCTTTCATGCACATGAAAAAGGTAGCTGACGCCGTCTACAAAGGACTGCGAGATTGTTGAGGTTTGGGTTTTCAAAACCGAAACCTGTCCAGCGAGATCAGAACGAGATTTGTAATTTCTGGACCCTGAATAGAGGAGGTGGTTGGGTTGGGTTGGGGTACAGGCGATACAATCAGACGTTCTTGATCTTCTGATTTGAGAAGACATTATTTCCCACATAGAGGGACAAAATGAAATGCTGTCATCATTTCTAGGGACTGTATTGACAGCGTTGTGAGTGTTGTACTCGCACATTGTAATACAATAATTTGCTCTAATCGCAAGACTTCATTAGTTCAACCCTGTCAATCTAGTCTCTCCTTCGTTTCCCTCCTAAATAGTCCAACTTTGACAATGCTGGCAGTCCAGTCCCGGCTTTGTAACAGTGTAACACAATTCTCTATTTAAGGATACTGAGTCATCGGCCAAGAAAACGGCCATTTTGTATTACCCAGTCTCAATATTCCACATTATGCCTTACTTCCATTAAACAATCAACTTGAATTCCAATTCTGAATACTGTAACGTTAGGATTGAATACATTTTTGTGAGGTCCCTATCTTGACTAACGACACAGGCGTAGACATTCAATGGATTATGTCTTCCCCACTGACTGCCTAGTAACCATTTGTTCGGCTGTGTATTACAGGGGCAATTGCCTACACTAATCAGGAAATCGCCTGCTCTCGTGAATTATATGATTTGACAAAAGCGCATGGACCAACGCATTATATAAAATAGTCTCTAAACAATTATCCAGTTTTCGGTCGTATATATTTGTCTGTAGAAACAAACACAGTTTTTCTGTATCTAAGTATGTAAACATATATTTACCGAATTTTCAAAGACCCCGATTGTTGAACATATTTCATTTTCGGTCGGTCGGTGTTACGAGTCGATATACCATTATAAACTACAATAAAACTATAATTTTGTCACGACAAATTTCAGTCTAGTGTTTAAATACATCCCCAGACAATATCCACTACAGATACTACACGAGGTGCCCAGAAGCCTACTGCGCGTGTCACGAAGTTTTCCCGGAACGAGCATAAACAACTACAAAACTCACAATGTCAGCTGAGAAGTGGAAATAGTCAAAATGACCGATTTTACAAATTAATGTTGTTAAAATCCAAATTACTTCACAAAGATGAATACTCTTTCCAGAAACATATACATTGCCATAGCTATGATAAATATATATTTAATTATATAAAGACAATTGCAGGATGGGGTGTAAAATTGTCTGCAGGATGGCTCAGTTTCCTTAAGAATACGGAGGCTGACAGCGCTGTTAATCCAGTCAATGGTTTGTAACTTCATTCTCTGTCGGCAAAGGGAACAACGTTGCCTCGGTGTCCATGCAATGCCCTCAGATGTCTTTAATATTGCAACGCTGACTAATATTATGATTTCGGCATCCAGCAGTGTTAATAATTTGATAAAATAATAGTAAGATAATTATCTGGTTTATTCCTTATGTTAGTTTTTAGACAGCCCGATAGTTGGCAGATTCCAGGTGATCTGTGTTATACTGTGCGTTTCAATATGTAAATGTCATAATAGCTTTCCTGCCCAAACCGGATGATAGACAGAATCATGTCTACAGGTGTTCGTTATATACACAACACATATTTGAGCATGTTGCTGTCTATCATCCTGTTCGGGCAGGACAAAATTTGCACATGTCGAAGTTATTAATGTTCAATTTAGCTTTTTTCATAATTATTGAGTGTAATCTTAATCTAATTCCCAACAGGGAAATCTATCTCTTGTAAATATTCTCGCTGATATTTTCTGCCCTGATTATTTTTTTTTTTTTTTTTTTGTATTTCCGTTCATTTTTTTTTTTTTTTTTTTTAATGTTTATGAAAGAAGAAGAATCAATCGATCTGAAAGTAATCATATTCCATTTATCATATAATAGTACAGTCATTCTCTTGAGGACTGGGCTGCATGTTGCGTCAATTCCCATCCTTGTGCAGAGAATGTGGTCTTGTCATCTATGTAATAGACAAGTTCCATTCGACTGCGTATCGACTGCTGAGAAAGAGGCAAAAATGGTGGTTCATTCTGTAAATAGTACCTCCCATACTTTCGCTTTAACAAACTGAATCAATTGTCAGAAGCATTGATATACTTTTGTGTCTGTAAATTAAATGTAAGTAAATGCATGTAAATTACTCTAATGCTTGCGGGAACAGTGGTGCTCCAAATGAAAAATTTGTATTGCAGGCAGGAATTTCATGTGAATAATATTTGACGATTTTTATCAATTTATTCAAAAATATAAACGGAATACTAAGTATTATACTAAGTCTAAATACTAAGTCTAATACCTTTAAAAGCAATGATATTTTACTTGTAGCATTATGCACACCATATTTCATGATATGGGGAATGATGTGATTAACCTAGCAACGGGTTGATCGTGTTTGTGTTTTGAAATTGATATACATGAACTGAATTTAATAACTGAATGCCTCGTATCAATGCATATTCAACAATTGGGGCCAAGTTACGTGCGATGCGCCTGGCTGGAGCAGGGCGTTCATCGCAGGAGTTATCCCATTAACAATGGGATAGACTATAGCATACACAAAAACTAAACCTTTGCCCTAAAGGGAACCATTAGGATATATCAACAGGCTGTTCAATTTTATAGAACAAATGCATCCATAATTTTAAGAAATCCATGCAAATATCCAATGTTCTGCCTGAATTTAGTATGGGATTGTAAGGCACAAATATCGCATTTTAAACTAAAAATTGACCTAATAGGGAATTCTTGGCAGGGGCCATTGTTCCCGCGTGGCTTGTGGCATATGAGCCGCCACGATTAAAATTAAATTCATTCAGAAAAATCCCAGAATCGAATTTCTATAAGAAAAACTGGTCAACTGATTGTTATGGTAGCCCTTTCTGTAACTAATGGTAATCATGTCCCACTAATGACACCTATTTATCAATCGTCGCTATATGGCTGAAATATTGCTGCACATGACGTTAAATCTAATTCTGGAGAGGGAGATCACGAACCAAACAATTACATCGAGAATCGCGTGTCAATGTACTCAGATTTTGCCTGACATTTGAAGAGGAAAAGGGGATTAATATGCAATAAATGTACATGCAAAAATAGCACAAGATACGTCAAGCATGACAAAAAAGTTCTAATAAAGTACGGAAATCAAAGCCTCAAAAGAAATGTTTGTTCATATATAGAAAAAAACAAAAAGGAAATAGGTTTGAGGATTAGTGGATAAGAAACAAATTCAACCTGGGAGGTCTTCAAAAATAAATTGAACTATAAAATATGAACAAAATATATCGGAGCGATATGCAACGAATTCCTCAATCAATAGGCACATTCTGCTTTCATTATATAAGTCCAAGCTAAATCATAATCTAATGATACTATTTCTTCAATTTCCTGAAGGTCAACAATGGGAAAAGATGAATATTTTAATAGTGGAAGTGATTTATCAGGGGAGTATTGTCCTGGGGGAGAATTGTTCCTGGGGGGATTGACAGGGGTTGGATACTTTCGCTTCTGTGATCATCAGGTTCTAGAATTTGGAGGTGAGTTTGTTATGCATAAAGGAGGAAGTGTTTTCTGGTAAATAATCGCAACTAGAGGTTGCCAAAGCCTTCATTGATGTGCGGTAGATATGTTTTGCCACTTAAAGCCTTTTCCCGTATGAAAGCATATGCAGAGCTGCGCTCGGCTCTACCCAACGTCAAATACTCCTCTGATTGTTTCGAGCAGCCAGTGAGCATAATTTGGATGGAAATAGTTATATCGGGATCTCAGATTATCACCAGTTGGCTAGTCCCAAATTATGTCCGGTGATCTGCATCAGGGTATCACAGTATGATGAACACACAATTCTTAAACTAGAGAACATAAGAACAAATCGATACGTGGATTATTCCAATAACTGATGAACTGGAACTTGAAATGGGCGACCGAGTAAAACGTTAACTTATATATAATAGTATGTTTGACTTCTTTCCCTGGTACAAATTTTTCTAATAGAACTAAAGGTAAATAGAGAATTATATTTGCCCAGTTGCAATATTAAATACAACAGTACCTTGTAATTTTTGTTCAATACGATGTAAATATCCCTGTTGAATTATCTATGCGTAATTATCATGAACAGTTTAAAAACTTCTGGCTTGTGTAACAGTGTTTGTGCTTTCAAAGAATAATTGTGTGCTACATGTACTTTTTGAACTTTGTTTCAATTACCAATACATTTTTAAGCGTGCATGTAAATGGATTGCTTGTTGAACTTTTCATCTCTTCCTTGCAAGCTAAGTTGTTCGAGCTAACGATGCAATATTTATTCTGATACAGGCTTGCCCGAAAAGCAAATTTGAAGGCAACCAAGAAGTCTGTGTTAAGAAGTCTTGTTTGCATTCTGATCTCCAATTTCTTTATTTTTATTTCTAAACCTGAAAGTAAACCTGTATGTATTTATATATGCAACGAATAAATGTATATAAAAATACAAACGAGGCGCACTTCTAAGTTACAAAGTAAAGGTCCTGATAGATATCGCACCGTTCATTTTCAATTGAATTCGACATCATTAATGATATTATCATTTCCTGGTTGTCTGCCTTGTCTCGCTTTCTTTTCGAGCACATCTTTCGACGTGACACTATCTGAGTAACACGCTCCTTGGTATTGGTGAAGCACAATTATCATACTCCCATACTTTTCCCGGTGATCTGGGTTTTAATGCAGGGTCACAGGTTCAATACTTTCTATTACAGCTATGAATATGTTTGTTTGTTTTCAAGTGAATAAAAATATTCTAAATTTCCAATTTCGTTTCGTGTTTATCACTGTCAGGCAGTGGCATACATGTATATCAACTCAAGACTATGTCCTTGTTTACTTCTCGCTCGATTCACCATCATTTTGCAAAATAACACGGACTGAAAATGTATGGCTGAAAGACGTAAATGTATTTGTAATAATTGTAGCTGGGATTCGATATTATTAATGATATTGTCCTTCGTTGATTATCGCCCTTGTTTCGCTTTTTTTCGTGAGCATATCGCTCCTCGCTATTGGATTACATTATCGGTCTGCCCTCCATCATCCTCTTTCGCCTCCTTCCTTTTAGCTTTCGAACTTCCAGCTCTGGTTCATGCCTTTTTATGTCTCTTTTTTCTTTCACAAGTTGGTGGTAAGCACCATGTCGGGCTATATATATATTCGAAAACTGTATTTTTCATTAATATATATTTCAGTACCTTATACGAGCTATTAACGATATTCTAAATTTTCCAATCTTTTGTATATCACTAAACTCTTCTTTAGAGAATTAAAATGTCACGCAAATTATGCTGTTGTATCCTCTTAGCCGGTTCATCATCAATTAGTAAAAGTGCCTTATCTTTCAGATGGGCCGATGGTTGCTGTTCGTTTCTGGTTTGTTATTTGTTTTATAACCAATATACAAAATAAAGTTTGTCGTGAAGGTATAACTGGCCAGGTTGTTGGTGTGTGTTCGTGTGACCTATAGAGAAACTTGCCACATGACCGCTGTTGCTGTGTCAACATGAGCAAGAACTATAACACGAACTATCTGCTGAAAACATGGGAATTAATGAAAATAAGACTTAGATACAAATATACAAGATATAAATACATGTAGATATTTAGAGTCGAACTGATACAAAAATATAAACACTAGCCCAGATCGCTATTTGTCGACTATGAAAACGGTAATAAAAACACTTACATGTATTATAATCAATATCACCTTCAGTGAATTCACCTTACTTAGATCAGGCCTTACACATCTGGCATTTGCATTCTATTAATTTAGCTTTAAAACCATTTAGGGAATATGAGGTATGTGTTTTCAATAGTGGACTATTCCATAATTTTCGACCATAATAGCGAAGTGATTATATTCCAGAGTTCGTAGGTTTCACCCGAGGTACATCAAGTTTTCTATTATCTCTTAAGAAGTATTCATTATCTTGTAACTGAAATACATCATTTATGTAAGAGGCATTTGTTTCATTTAGAGTTTTGTAAATTTCAACCAGTATGGCCTTCTCTCTACTGATCTCAAGTTTGGATGTTCCAACTTTTTCTAATAATCTTTCGTAAGATGATTCATAATCGTTGAACAAGCATCTCAAGGCTCTTCTTTATATTTTACAGATATCGTTTTCTTTTTGCCGAAAATGATGCCAGATAGGCGAGCAGTAATTGAAGTATCACAATACAATGAAAACACAATCGTTTCAAAGCTCCTGAAGACCTGTTGGCCTTGACTTTTAAATGTGAAATTTGATAGATAAAGTTAAGCAGATGATCAAAAATAGTCCCCACGAGTGTGATTTGATTTTAACTTTGAAGTTCCAAGTTATCAACATTTAATACAAGCGACTGCAGTTCTCTGCTGGGGCTGATATTGAAGAACTGAAACTTATCATGATTGGCTAACATATAATTAAGTTTAAACATTCTGAGAGCTTTTCCAGTTTCAGATTCAGGGATGGCGTTAGTTAGGTTACCACAGGTAGGTTATCAGCATAATTTGTTTTCAGTTTTCTAGACGCCGTTAAAAGAAAATCGCGAGATATTTCACTGTCTTAGGTGTTCTAGCAGACCGCCAGAGTAAATTCGTTATATTTCCAGCAGACACAGCTACTAAAACTAGTATATTAGTTTGTAAATATTATTATTGCCAGGTGCTGGTTAAGGAATTATAGGCGTCAGAGACGACATTCAATATTCTGCCGGCGTCCACAAAGTAGAGTCAACAATCGACCTTTCTCGTACGATAGTAATCCAATTAGTCAATTCCAAATATGCATAAAATGATAATTAGAAAAACACAACATGCCTTCCCGCAAGAGGGAAGTGGTCAACAACGTTCAACGAGACAGCAAGACATCATGATATTCTGCATATAAAATCCGATTCACCAAAATTCTATACACCTTGTCGGCACGAGCCCTGCAGCAAGTAAATCTTATGAGTGAAAAATTGTTCTAATATTATTAGTTCAAAACAAAGCAAAATGATCTCAAGTAACAGTTCTCCACGATAGAGCAAGATATCGTGAGGTTAACTACATAAATTCCTCATCACTAGCGAGCATACCTGCACCATTTGCGGTTGTGTCTACTACGACGTTTACTTCCCAATGCGTATTCAACAAACACAAATAGTTCCTTTCCCGACCCCTCACGATCGATAAACCTAATTATACTGGACATCCATAATGCATAAAACGTTATACAACAAGTAAAATCTTCTATTCAGCGAACTCTCCAGTGTTGTGCACTGAAGGTATATGGATTCTAAGACAAATGTCTAGTGAACTGTCTTGCAGAAATCAACTGATCTCAGGATTGACCCACTTAAATTCGATCTGATAATGCTTCGAAATCGATTTTGTTAGATCCTCTTTGGACTTATTCGAGACAAATAATGACTTGTATATATTACTTTTGCTGGTCCTTGGATTAAGCATACGTGTAGCTGCGAATGTGTCTGCTGCGACATTTAATCTGCAATCTGTATTCAACAATATATGTACAATTTCTCAAAGAAAGAGATACTTCTCACACCGGCATACCACAATTCTATCGGACACCCCAAAATGCATAAAACACACAGTCAGAAAAATGGTGTTAATTAACACTAAAAATTGGTGTTGACTTCAACACCAAAAAACAGTGTTGAGTTAGAGCCTACACCATATTGCCCCAACACCATTTATTGGTGTTAGTTAACACCGTTATTTGGTGTTAGTTAACACCGTTATTCGGTGTTGAGTCAGCATCCGCACTCGTCGGTCAACACTAAAAAATGGTGTTGAGCCGGTTTCAACACCATTTATTGGTGTTAGTTAACACCGTTAATTGGTGTTGAGCCAGCATCAGCACTTGTCAGTCAACACTTAAAACTGGTGTTGAGCCAGCTTCAACACCATTTATTGGTGTTAGATAACACTGTTAATTGGTGTTGACTTCAACACCAAAACACAGTGTTGAGTTAGAGCCTACACCATATTGCCCCAACACCATTTATTGGTGTTAGTTAACACCGTTATTTGGTGTTAGTTAACACCGTTATTCGGTGTTGAGTCAGCACCCGCACTCGTCGGTCAACACTAAAAAATGGTGTTGAGCCAGCTTCAACGCCATTTATTGGTGTTATTTAACACTGTTAATTGGTGTTGAACCAGCATCTGCACTTGTCAGTCAACACTGCAGAACGGTGTTGAGCCCGCTTCAACACCATTTATCAGTGTTAGTTAACGCTGTTATTTGGTGTTGTCCGCATCAAAACTGATCTATCAGCAAATGAAAAGGGTGTATCAATTGAGGTGAATGAAAAACCAAAACAAGATTGATAGACAAAGAACATATATTATAAAACGCAATCTGTAATATTTCATTGTATGACATTATGACACTCATGTATAACTAGAGGCCATGGCCACATTTGATCTCATCGGCCTAGTGTGAACTTGCCGTCCCTTTCACATGACCAATATAAATCTCCAGTATGGACAGATAAAGGGCATTCAATGCAGTGTGAAAGTTTAGCTACTGTGCAAAGTTTCACTGTTGAGCAAGCTTACTTTCCCTTGTACAGGAAAGAACAAACCGAACACTAGTACCACAGTTTTTCCATAGAACCATGGTTTTACCATGCTACATGTAGTATGGCTCTACCATGGTACCGTGCTATGACCACAGTACATGTACCATGGCTTTACAGGTTCAATGGCTTTACATGGTACATGTACTGTGACAAACTGCATACACCATGGTAAAACGATAAAATTGACCAAAAACATAGTGGTTCGTACCATGGTATTAAGTCTGGCATTGTACTGGAATAAATCTGCATTCACATCAGATGAATTGAAGAGACTGAATGCTCAAGAAACTAAAGCAGTTGAAGTGATTTATAAAGGTTTAATAAGACCTCATGCAAACATAGCATATAGCTGTCAATTTGGTTCCGTATACTAGTATGTTAACTAGGTGTAGATAGAGAAAGAAGTAGGGTTTAACGTCGTTTTCAACCTTGTTTCAGTCATATCATGACGGTGCCTACATCTGCCAGAATGCGAGTGCTCACAGTTCCCATTACCCTGGACATTAATCAGTCCAGCCAGTATAGCGCCCGGTCACCCATCCAAGTATTGACCGAGCTTAACGTTGCTTAACTTTGGTGATCTGACGAGAACCGGTGTGTCCAATGCTATAAGCCGTATCATATCACATATCTACTGTTGAGTTTTTTCTGTTTCCTGATGAAATTCTTCGCCGAGTTGTTCAGTTTCTCCCTCATGTAATAATGGATATCAGATGTCGTCTTGCTGGGATGGTACTGCTGGATTACATCTGGAAAAGAAAAGGAATCAACATAAGAATTTGTAAACCTAATATGTACGAGGCAGTAAGTGGTGAAGGTTGTATTTCAGTTTTGGTCGACAAGAAGGATAAAGTCAAACAAAAACAGGAATCCATGTAGGCCTTTCACAAAAAATAAATGATTAATTCTTTATTCCTTTTGAAATATTCCAAGTTCTTTCAAATACACTACATTTTGAGTAATTTGGCTTCACTTCTTTTCAAAGAAAATATTCCAAAAGGCCCCCAAACAAATATTCTAAATGAAACCATGACATGAGTATGATTTATGAGAGTAAAACCTATTGTTACTTCCCTTTGTATTGGAAGAGTTGAAAACTAGAGATTTACATTACTTTAACACTATCACGGCCATGATACGACAAGGGAGGTGATCTACTCAATATACATTTTGAGTTACTTCCTCTTGTGTGGGAACCCTTGGCCTCGGCAAATATTGTTTTTCTCTAGTACATAAAATATATTTACCTCATTGGGATCATATAATTGTATAATATTGTATGATTGTGCTATTGATCTGTAAACAATAAATATATTTGATCTGAAAGATATGGCAAACTTGACATATATTCACATTTTCTGGATCATGGGATATAACACATTAACACTTCACCAATGAAAATATAATTGCCACATAAAGAAGTGTTTATTGGACACTGCAGCCTTATGTACATACCTGTTTCTGCCAATTTCTTTCTTTGAGAATCGACAAGATGTCCCTTTCAGCCCTCTTCTCGCTAGTTACTTTGCTTTTCTTGTTTGTCTTTCTTGGACTTTCATTCTAAAAATACAAAATGAATTCATTAAAGATAACAGTGCAGAGGAGTTAATAAGCTAGCATACGTAATGCATATCTGCATTCTGTGTTTTTTTTTAATTATGGAAAATAACTGTCACAATAATTTTTTTAAATGCTCATTTATTGCGACAGAATACTTGATATAATAGAACAAACTGTATGCTAGAAACAATCAGTTATAGCCATATCACACCTTGTTACAATTCAGGAGCCGCAGAGCACATTTGAAAGTGAGGGGGCTGAACTCTATACCGGTCAAGTTAAATGTTGGACTGCTTCCCCCCCCCCCACCAGCTCCGCAGCCCCTGAAATACAAGGAGAAAATCAAACATACAGACAGTTATCCAGTTCCGCAATCAAAATTCTTCTGAGGTGTGTTGTGGCGAATACACATCCATTGAAGGAAAGTTACATATCCTTAACTTAACTTGAGCTGATTTTTCACTTGAGCACTATAGAATTACCTCATCTTCGGAACTGGAGGATTGTCTCGTGGATATCGTTCGTTTGCCTCTCTGTTCTCTTCCCAGCCTACCAAGGGATTTCCTAATGTCGGATATATTCTCTCCATCCAGAAGTCTGTCCAGTATGGACTTCAGCTCGGGACGCTTGTCTGAAATAGTGAAATATCACATAACTTAATGTTAACAACATTAATGTTATCCCCCTCTTATTCATGCTATGAATCGAATTGTTTACAGGAGCCATGGAGCACATTTGAAAAGGGGAACGGGGACTGAATTCTATACCAGCCATGTTAAATGTCGAACCGGAGCTATCTAAGATAGGACTTATAACACTGCGGCCCCAAAAAGTGGAGGGGCCAGCCCCCCCCCCCCACCCATTACATTTTCCTGTTGCTCAGCATTAAAGCAAGGTGGCCATTCTACAAATATATGATAAACAACAACAACAAATATATGGTAAACAAAAATGAGATATCGAGTGATACATTTAACATAAATAACACTCGGAATAATTACATAATTTTATTTATTACAGTACTTACCACTGAATCTCAAAACTTTGGCTGGAACAACTATTGTATTGCGCTGTGCTAGCTTGCATGCCATGGTGGCATAGTTCAGTCAACTTATTCGTGGACGGTTATCGAGATACTTGATGTCGAACCAGTGTCTTTTTTGGAGGCGGTTGGACTTTTCAGCTTTTTAAAATTGATAATTACAAGGTGAAAAAACGAAGCAAGCCAGGACTTCATTGTTGAATGACTTCATGGGGGCTTTGAGACGTCTCTGTTGTTGTTGTTGGTGTTGTTGTTAATCTTGGACCCTTCAAACTTTGACTCGACGCCGTGCTCCTCAACGGGAGACTCGAGCAACGAGTGTTAACAATTTGCCGAGTTAGGAGCCCTAAATTAATGCTAGAATCTCACTCCGCGAACAATAATCCCCATTCTGTCGTTCGACAGAGAACTGCATGGAGTAGCTTGTCCCATTACACTTCGCAGACCTTCCGCCATGATTGTTGTAGGAGAAGCCTCGTTTTCGATCTCACACTTGACGGAATCGATCAGCCATTCGGAAAAAACGGAAATCAACGAAGTATAGAAACAAATCGGGAGATGCACAAGTGCAGTCACGTGGTACATTTTGGGTGAGTTCCAGCCGACGGCATATGGGAATATGATACATATGTCCTGTAAGTTTGGAATTAATTGACCTGTTGTTATAGTTATGTGAATTTTGTACTCTGTCAGACGCTTGTACACATAAAGAATTATTTTATCTTATCTTATGGGACGTAACCTGCGGGAGATTTGACGGTCGCGAAAATAACATTGAAGTCAATGGAAATTATTTTTAAAACGTAGTTTTGCAGTTTGATTCTGGTAGATAATATTTCAGAAGTACATTAGCTTTCGAGCAACTTGTATAATTTTCACTCATATGGAACAGACGCTGTCAACGAAAAACTAGCATGCTCCATGCAAATCTCACGACGTCAAACGACCGGAACTCACCCAGCAGGTCATGTGATCGACACATGAGAAAGAGGCGAATAGCCTGACTGATCACCGCAGATAAACACAAAATAAAATAGAGAATCCCGGCGACGTAATGTCAGACTGACTAGTGTACGTGTTGTTGTTGTCTGACAAGTCGAAATCCGACGAAGGATTTATTCGGCAACTTGAACTACTGAACTGACAAATACTTTTGATAAAAATACTCCTGTATTAAAGTTGAGAATTCCGTATTCGCTTGAGTCAAATTTAGGAAAAATCGTATAAAGCTTTGAAGCACATGTTGACTGTCAGCTATCCGCACATTTCCCTTTTCTATTCGCCAGGCAGCTAGTTTTGCCGAATATATGCATATTTTAGGGATATTCAAAACTATATTTTATTCATCAGCACAGTGGCTAGTAAGATTTTCATCACTTTTCTCCCTGACAGCTACAAAAATCTTGTCTTTCAAAACGCAATTTTGTCATGCGGTACTGAACCGTATGCACAGCATGCCAAGTCGGCAGCCAGTCTATTCGTGAGACGTCTTCTCATCGAAGCAAGGCCAACGCCGTAGCTCTGCAGGGTCAAAGTTTGCGGAGTTGAACTTCCTATTTCCGGGAACTACGGGGAGACTCTATCCTTGTTTATAATCCCCATAATTAATGCAGGGATCACAATTAAACATGTTATAAGCCTCACTGATTCCAGCCAGGAAAATAAGAATGTCTTTTGTTCTAGGCCAAGCGTTCATCAGAGTACCGAATATATAACTGTTCAGAGGTCAACATTTCTCTCCTGCCTCACACCACATGGCGCTATTGGCATGCTTATACAAATTACAATCAGTACATTTGGTAGACATCATTTGTTTACCTTTACCGGTTTCTAAGCCATTCTGTCAGCCATTCAACTTTATTCACAGGCATATAACTTTGCATCCATTCATTTATTTGTCGTAAATTGAAATCCTTCCAATTGTATTTTTTTGTCACTAACAACATTACGCCAAAAAATCGGGGAAATAATATTTTGGTTAACTATGGTATATTGCACCATGGTTGTTATGTACCATGCTATTACTATTGTTCAAAGTGGTTAACCATGGTATATTGAACCATGGTTCATCTGCACCATGGTATTACGATAGTTGAACAGAGTAACCATGGTACATCTGTACCATGGTATTACCATGGTAGTACCATGCAAACCATGTAAACCATATGTACCATGTTATTACCATGACAACCATGGTATTACCGTGGTTACCATGGTTCAATCTGTTGTAAAGCATGGTATTTTTTATAAGGGCTGGCAATTAAAATTGCATTTTTCTTAACTTGAAATTTGAAATTTTGAAATTGAAGTAAATTCAAATATCAATTTGTAGTTGGTAACATTCTTATTGGCGTAAACCAAAACGGCGAGCCTGCCGGGTTTCACATAACCCTTGTTTGTTTTTTTCAATGTTGGAATTTTAACACCATTCTCTTAACAGCGTTTTGGCGTTAAACTGGTGTCGAAACACCTCCTTTTCTTAACACTGTTTTTTGGTGTTGAACTGATCTAACACCAATTTTCAGTGTTAGATTTTCAACACCATTCTTTCAACACCGTTTTTTGGTGTTGAACTGGTCTCGACACCATTTTTCAGTGTTGGATTGGGTCAACACCATTTTCTCAACACCGTTTTTTGGTGTTGAACTGGCCTCAACACCACATTTTGGTGTTGAATTATGTCAACACCATTTCTCAACACCACTTATTGGTGTTGAACTGGCCTCAACACTAAAAAATGGTGTTGGGCCAACACCGTTTTTCTGGCTGTGCACTGTACAAATCAACATTTCGCGCTGTGACCAATTAAACTTCTGTCCACCTTGTTGACACAATCTCCCGCCATAAGCATAACCTCTTACCAATATTTTGCATACTGATCATCTGTTTCAGTGTGAAAGTCGTCAACTTTGGACATAACATAATAGGGGAAGAGAGATCAATCGAGGTGAAATACAAGGCGACTAGTCACTTGAGTACTTAAGAATAAAATGGAGTCATCATTGGATGCAAATGTAGATATTTTCGCCAGGCTTAGTATATCTTGCACTGTCATGTACGACCTGATCCATATTGATTTCGCTTTCTTGCACGCTATTTTTGTCAGGCTATCTCAAATCACAGCCTACAGAAAATATTTACAAAAAAAGAAAAGAAGAAAACTATACACCAAGTTACAGCTAAATAAGGTTGGTTAGGAAATGTTTCATTTACAGCGTATTTTTTTCGCAAACCTAGCTTCCATGATACAATCATATCATCAAAAATCTATATTTTATGATTTTTAAATTTTGTTATAAATGTCGCACACTGACGACAAAATACAATTGTAGCGTACAAGATCTCTGACGCTCCGTAGGTTTTGTAACGTCCGCCTGATTCCGCTTACCTCGAGGCTAGTTTGCCGTTTGCACGCCATGTATTTTTTATCGTCATAGTGTTCCAATGAACAAACATAATCAAAACGTGGCCGATATATATATATTATACTCCAGATAACGACATGGAAATTCATTTGGATTAAGGAATATTTAATCAGTGAGTATCAATTTTATTGGAATTTAAGATAATTGAAGTTAATGAAAGACCACGAGTTGTTCGACATAAAGGAAAGAGGTTTTCTCCACAAAATCGCACCAGGTTTCTTTGGGAGGTTTTCTAAGGATTTCTACTTAGGATATGCTTAAATCCTCCACAAAACCGCGCACTAATCTGCCCACTGGATAAAACAAGTGGCATTCAAAGCGAATAGACACAGATCTACCTCTGTGTCCTGGTGTATTTCAGCGGGTAAGGACCCCAACCGCCAGGACCGAACAGTGCTGTAGCTCACTGAGCCGCATAGTCTTCCATAAAAAAGACAGGTCTAATGACAGTGTGGAACAAATATTGGATTTTCAATCTCATAAG
Organism: Hanleya hanleyi; assembly: GCA_036873755.1. Taxonomy (NCBI): domain Eukaryota; kingdom Metazoa; phylum Mollusca; class Polyplacophora; order Lepidopleurida; family Hanleyidae; genus Hanleya; species Hanleya hanleyi. The sequence goes on from JAVTVY010037112.1 coordinate 59,354, forward strand.
TTTATTGCAGCTGTGCGATCAATTTAAATCTATTTGATCGAAGAGAGAGTTCTTCGTATCCCTATATTTCGACAACACATTCCCGAGTATGAGGTATAAAAGCTTGAAGGTTATGTATACAGTCCTAATATTTCTACACCCCCAACACGTTTTATTATACCTCATGTAAAGTCGTAATGTTTTCATTAGTTGACAGCCTGCCACGTGTCATTCTACAAATCGTGATGTTCAGTGATGATGCAGTCATATCTTGCCTCACCGTTGAATAAATGTGATGTACCACGGCAGAGCGTTGTACATGACAAATTATTCCACGGCGACATCTGGCGGACCAAGATTTGTCTTCCATAGTGCGCGCGCCAGCATACTCCCCGAATCGAATATTGATGTGTATTTACGTCGGCCTGATGTGTATACATTGGAACCACTGATGATTTTCCAATAATAGAGAAGAAAAGCAACTTCGAGTAGGGATGACAATTTCATTCTGTATATTTCGCTATTAGTTATAGCATCTTCAGCAGTGAACAAAGTTACAAACAGCTCTATACGCACAGTATATATGCAAGGTATAATGTGATCTTAGCCAATACACATATATGAATAGGTAAACCAGTAATGTCAGTCAGATTGGACAGATATTAAAATGTCATTTTCAGAAAAGTGTTGTAGACATTGAATGTTAGGAGATAGCAATATACAAATGTTGTGATTACATGTGATACAATACACAATCTCATTGATGAAAACAATACACAATGAATAAAGTATGGCGATATAGCGCGTTTTTATCTACATTGAATATTTCTACATGTCATGAAGTTCAGATAAGGACTGCCATCTTTCTTGGCAATCCACATTAGAATTGATGGGAATCTACAAATCTTGTAACCTGCATGGCAATATACGATACACAGTCTAATTTATGAAAACAAAACTGGTTAATCTATAAATGGCATTACCGAAATAATTTTAAATCCTTTGATGCTTTCAAACCTTGGTTTAAAATTGGTTTGTGCCGGCGTATGGCTAAGACTTCTTTGGATAACACTTGAGACCAGTGAGCTGCTGTATCAATAATTTAGTGTTTGATTCTGTAAGTCACAACAAAGGGATCGGGTCATCATCAAAAGAGACATTTGCCAGATCAAACATTTGACGAATGTAACTAAAATTGTCGCACTGGCTTACATGGTTAAACACCTCGGTTTTGAAAGAAGCATGTTCTTTCAGGCGCGCAATAAAACATCTGTCTGTTTTGCCGATGTACTCTGATTCGCATCCTGGACATGAAATTTTATATATAACAGAGCTTCTATATGTTGTTGGGGTGCGGTCCTTGTTGTTGACAAAGAAATTTGTTTTCTTTGTCTCTCATAAAACAATGTAACGCGCCCTTCCCAGAGTATATTTTCGGATTGTCTTGAGGCATTGTCGAAATATTCTTTCACCTTCCCGACCAATGTACGGTAGTCTTATCCATATTTTAGGCATATTTTCATCATTGGTAGACCTCGTAGCTACTCTCGGTAAGCTGTATTTGTTTGTTAAGTTATCCACTAACTTTCTGGCGGTATGTCTGGAGAATCCATTCCAAGACATAAATTCTTTGATAATAGACAATTCCCTTATTAGGTTAATAGGACTGCCACAAGTCTTATGTGCTCTGAAAACAAGTGATCTAACCCAAGCTGCTCTTCTTGACCAAGGCTCAAAACTATCCGCATGAATGTACTGGCCAGTGTGAGTGTGTTAACTGTAGTACCAGAATTTGATATAGTAATATCCAAAAAGTGTGTGTCTTCAGAACCAACAAAATCATCAAAAGTGAATTTAAGTTGTTTGTGGAATGAATTTAGCTTATTTAAGATTAATGAGAAGTCTGTCGGCTTTGCTAGGACTAGAATATCATCGACAAAACGTGCATAGAATTTTATGACATCTTTAGACACAAGGTCATCAATTATGGTCTGCTCAAGTTCGTCATAATTATATTGGCTAAGACGGGGCCTACTGAAGAACCCATAGAAACTCCATCAAACTGTTGATACAAATTCCCACTGCATGAAAAAAGAATCCTTTGACATGTATCCCTTATCAACTTTCTCAGAGTGTTCTTACGGAGTCTTGTCGTTATCAGTTTCTTCTTGTAAATACGGTCAACAATAACATTTATGACTTTTGTCAGTGTCATAAATGTTATTGTTGACCGTATTCATTAATTTAACAAACAAAACATGCTTACCGAGAGTAGCTACCAGATCTACCCAAAATATGCCCAAAATATGGTTAAAACTACCGTACATTGGTCGGGACGGTGAAAGAATATTTCGACAATGCCTCAAGAAAATCCGAAAATATACTCTGGGAAGGGCGCGTTACATTGTTTTATGGAAGACAAAGAAAACAAATTTCTTTGTCAACAACAAGGACCCCACCCCAACAACATATAGAAGCTCTATTATATATAAATTTTCATGTCCAGGATGCGATCAGAGTACATCGACAAAACAGACGGATGTTTTATTGCGCGCCTGAAAGAACATGCTTCTTCCAAATCCGAGGTGTTTAACTATTGTAAGCCAGTGCGACAATTTTATTTACATTCGTCAAATGATTGATCTAGCAAATGGCTCTTTTCATGATGACCCGATCTCTTTGTTGTGACTTATAGAATCAAACACTAAATTATTGATACAGCAGCTCACTGGTCTCAAGTGTTATTCAAAGAAGCCTTAGCCATACGCCGGCACAAACCAATTTTAAACCAAGGTTTGAAAGCATCAAAGGATTTAAAATTATTTCGGTAATGCCATTTATAGATTAACCAGTTTTGTTTTCATAAATTAGACTGTGTATCGTTTCATAATTGTATATTGCCATGCAAGTTACAAGATTTGTAGATTCCCATCAATTCTAATGTGGATTGCCAAGAAAATGATACCTACATTATCTTAAGATGACAGTCCTTATCTGAACTTCATGACATGTAGAAATATTCAATGTAGATATATACGCGCTATATCGCCATACTTTATTCATTGTGTATTGTTTTCATCAATTAGATTGTGTATTGTATCACCCGTAATCACAACATTTGTATATTGCTATCTCCTAACATTTAATGTCTACAACAATTTTCTGAAAATGACATTTTAATATATGTCCAATCTGACTGACATTACTGGCTTACCTATTCATACATGTGTATTGGCTAAGATCACATTATACCTTGTATATATACTGTGCGTATAGAGCTGTTTGTAACTTAATTCACTGCTGAAGATGCTATAACTAATAGCGAAATAAATTGTCATCCCTACTCGGAGTTGCTTTTCTTCTCTATTGGTGTGCATACGTCGGCCCGTTGGTGATAGAAATTATTAATGTGATTTGGTAATTGACTGAAATAAATTTGGCATCTTTTAAAAAGGTACGTAAGATCACCGAGAACGTTACACTTCCAAATTATGCGATTGAGTCGACAAACAAGCCGAGGTCGAACAGTCGATCTTGACACGGCGTTTTGAAATCAACAACGGTCGCGCAATGTTGAACACGATATGCTTATTTCACCGTACCATCCTCATTCACATGATTTTAAAGTCCCCAAGTATGACATTCGGTATAATAAAACAAGTATTGCATGTTGTAGCGTGGGACATGGCGATTTGTCAGCTCTCGAAAGGTGATGTACAACTGCGCGCTAGAGCTGACAAATCGCCGTGTCCCACGCTACAACATGCAATACTTGTATAATGTTGTTTATGGAAAGATTACTGTGGCTGATGGAACATTCAAATATAGGGGTGAAGCAGGACATACAGTGCAGCAGTTAATACGATAAGCAATGGGTTAGAATTCTTGAAAGCGGTCAATACTTTTATATGCCATTCCTTAGTGCTGTATCTACAACACGGCCCCATCAGCAAATTTACAGAGAAAGTCTTTGAAATGCCCAGTTTCCGTCCCATCGACTTTTAAGTTAATGAACACGGCACTCCAAGCATTGATGGGGTTGTCCCGCGCGCCCTGTGATAGTTGCGTATGGGAAAGGTCAGTTATGATAACATAATCGTTTTATATTACAATATCGGGTTAAGCGTCAGTGGCATTTCAACAATGTTTTGACAGCTATTATGGAAGGTTTCACAGGCTCTAGATAAAAAATATGTTTTCTTACTTTCAATCCTATGTCTGTTTGTATGATTGGATGAAATGTGAGACAAATCTGACTGCATTAAACAATATTCTGATTGCACGAAAAACTGAGTAAATATATACCAGAGTACGATATTCCTAGAGGCTTCACACAGACACTGGCATCTGTAGTCCTATTGTGTGAACTATGAACGTGATCAAAATAGATTTTTTTTATTAGAAAACCTATTTCTCTGGAATTTCAAATACGCGAATATATTGCTAGTGAGATTGATAGATATGAAGTTATTCCAATTTAAATGTTCGCCTTTTCATAAAACGAGCCTTTATTTTCAAACGTTTATTTTTCAAGAAGTAAAATTTTTTCATAAAATTGTTAACTTTGTCGAGTAGAACAACACTTCAAGAAAATATCTGTGCCTCAGCGGAATTCTATGTTTTCATTTGAACAAACTTGGATATAATGTTGTGGTCACACAGTGAGCATTAAAATCTCTGCAACCAAGATAACATTTAGAAAATTGAGGCACGATCTTTGTCTTTAGTTCAGAATATCCATGTCAAAGAATGTGTGATGGTTACCCGAGAATAACTCCCTCGGACACTGGCGTGTGTATATCTATTGTCCATGGTGGGTCAGCTGCCCTTTATGAAGTCAAATGCACAGTCGACTCTGTGCTGTTTTGGTACGTTCTATTTTTAAATGAACAGGTTTCCTCGACAGTAACGTTTTTGTAGGCCAGTCGTACAGAATTATTCGTTTCGGTCGAAATTCCATTGTTACCCCATTTTCAAACAATACAAAAGGATTAGTTATTACTCAATGTAATCATATATTAACTCGCAACCGTCTTTTAGTTAAATAATTTGCGATTATGTGAAATTATTGCTGTTTTTAAAAGTAACTTCTTTTAACGAGCTACGTCATTGTAATGTTGCAAATCGAACTTGCCGTAGAATATCTGGTATTATTATATTTATTAGAGTGTCTCCCTATATAAATAGTAATGAGATAAAACTGCATATTCCCCGGTCAACAAAACTGCATATTCCACCCCCCAGGGAATATACACTAAAGGGAGATAACGTCCAAAGTTCAAGTTCAAGTTTATTCTCAAGGACCCCAACTGGGGACAGAGGTCGCCCCGTTCTCTCAGTCGCGCTCCAAATAGCCCATCACGGCGCAGTTCGTCAAGTTGATTTTAGCTGGAGAACACAGCAGAAATAAATTATCTCCCCTCATCTAATTGTAAGCAGAATCGTACCCAAGCACATTACTGGAGTAACTAACAAGCGGCATCGAATAACTAACTATACGTGCGTTGCGAGATTTACACCGAATCAGTGGAATCTCGTGCATGAAAAACAATGTTGCTGGCGATTGCCCACTGAAAGCAATCAACTCAGAAAGATTGCGCTCTTTCAAAATAAACATAAAACCATTATTTATTTTGCTCGAGAGATAATAGATTAGCACAGAGTTAAGTTGATAAATATAATAATGAAATTATTGCCTTGTTGTGAGGGGAATATGCAGTTTCGTTGCCCCTCGGCTGCGCATATTGCCCTCGCCTGCGGCTCGGGCAATATGCACACCCTCAGGGCAACAAAAATGCATATTCCCCTCAAAACAAGGCAATATTTTCATAGTATGACACAACGGGAACTTGACCCCGCCTCGGGCTGGGAATCATCGGCTACGGCTGTAGGCGCTTCGATGGTCTCATCATTCGCAGTTTTCAAATCTACATAGTATATAGCTCTACATTGAGGGCATAATACTCCCTCAGTATTGACTTCAGAGTCACTCCTGCGTTTACCCACTCTAACTGTGAACCAGATATTTTTCTGGTCTGGCCTGAACGCGTATTCTTGTGACAACACTCATACTTCGACTTGTTGAATGGTACATTACTGTTCATAGTGAGAACTATAATGACTCTTAAATATAACGAGAACAGTTCAGGAAAATACAGATGAAGATTCCCTCGTTTTTATACATGGGAAGTATTGCTGACCCATGAAAATAAACCCATTCAGTCACGGTGACTTGGACATGTCATGAGTGTGCTGCAATAAGGGTCGAGTTGTAGCAGTGAATGCAGAAATGTGTATACACAGTTATATCTATATTTTATTAACTGAATATCACTGAAGATTGTTTCATAACATAAATAAATCCAAATGTTAAATATTAGAAAGAAAGAATAAGAAAATAGGAAGACATTTTTTCTGATCCAAATGTGAATCGAACTCATAGCTCAACAAACTGGTCACCACACTGTTTTTGAAAGCGAGCAGCCTAACAACTGGACTACGACGACGTCTACTTGAGAAGCATTTTTTACTTGCTCACATAACGTTTCTGGTAGAATGCAAGTGAAGCATTTGCACAATTTTTAATTTTGATGAAATATGACACCTCAAACCAGAATGATATTTCAACCGATTGTAACACTAACCATTGTGATAATAAATACACACAAATTGTTTTGGTTTGAGGTGTCATATTTTATATATGAAGGGAAATCCCTTCAGAAAATGTCCCTAATATGTCGAAAGAGCACATTCGATCGTTTTCAAACTTGAATAAATCCAGTTTAGAGCAACTGACAATCACCATTTCGCATGATATGAAACTTCAGCATTTTTACAGCACATAACAATAACTTTCACCCGTTTCACTTTCAAACGAAAATCATGTTCACTACCGTCACGTCCGAGGGAGTTATTCTCGGGTAACCATCACACATTCTTTGTGGCGTTATTACTGAGCCCCTAACCTTGTCACAACGCTACATTGTCAAAAATTTATTCTATACTCTGTCTTGCAACAGACAGTGCAAGCCGATTGTTGTCAGGTTAAAGGTTCTACCTAATGGTCCCCACACCCACACTTTTTTTAGTGCTCAATTGTTGTTAGAGGTCCTATTTAACCTTTAATATCGGTAATATATTTAATATTTAATATCGTACTGTTTAGGGGAATGGGCGAAGTTTAAAAAAAACAACTTGAAACCCACCATTAACAGGCGAAGGCTGAGACGTGCTGACCCATGACGTCGGAGTCTGATTACGATCGTTCGTAGCAAGCAATCGTGGCGAATGTTCTGGGCGACATTTCCATTGTAACGTCAACAACGTCACATTGCTCAAACGTAATGAACTTTAACATTTATAGGGGTATCCAGCTCTCTAAATATCCAGATACGTTGTGGTCAAACCATCTGGGAGAACTAGGTAGGTTCTCCCTCACTTTCCTGGGACGTAGGCTGACTATCTGAGGTCAAGCTCTCAGTATCAGTAAATAGACTCTCAGCAGCTTTTGTTTGGTATCATTATCTGCCTCTAAGTGGGCTCCTCGGTGTCTGGATAGAAAGTCTTCTGGTGTCGCATACTATCGTAACGTCTGGTGAACGTGCCTTCGCACTCAGAGCATGCATAAGCCATGTTGATGATTGAATGTCGACTGTGCACGTTTTTGGGATTTATGAACAGTAACGCCCGCCAGCACCCAGCTTAACGCTTGGACGCAATGGTGAAATATCTCAGAAGCTCTGATTTTTTCTAGATATTCCATGGAAATGAAACTAATTCATCGAGATGCAATGACGCCGGTCAACGCCCGTGTTACGCCTTAACGCTCGTCATAACGCTCTATCTTAACGCCCGTCGGAACGTCTTAACGCGCTTCTCAACGCCTTAACGCCCTAGCTTAACGCTTTAGCGCACTACATTAACACCTTAACGTCCTAATATTAAATTGCTATTCTCCCAATATTTGATAAACAGGAATTGTTCAAAAAGAGTTATCTTCCCCTAAATCAGACCCCAGAGACACTTTTACTACTTATCAAATTGACGTCACGGATGACGTCACATCCGGTCACGTGACTTCCAGGTCACAGGCCATAACCGGGCCACTTCCTGTGACGTCATTTTCGGTCACGTGACGGCTCAACAAGAGTTATCTGCCCCTACATAAGGCCCCAGTGACTTCCAATGTTATGTCTACGTTTAATGGCGTGGAAAATGACTTCGAACACAAGTGACATGCGTAAACCATGGCTCTCGTCTCCACGGACACCCGGCGTATAATGAAGCTTTCACATATGCTTTCACAGATGTATGTCGTTTTTATATGCAAGGGCTCGCAGCTCGGGAATGGGACAGTTGGGTGCTCGAAGCTCGAAGCTCAGGGATGGGACAGTTGGGTGTTTGGAGCTCGAAGCCCGGGGATGGGGCAGTCGGGTGCTCGGAACTCGGAGCTCAGAGTTCGGAGATGGGACAGTTGGGTGTTTGGAACTCGGAGCTCGGGGATGGGGCAGTCGAGAACTCGGAGCTCTGGAGGAGCGCAGCAGCTCGGAGTGCACTTCAGAGATTCTACCATTCGGCAAGGGTCCGCGTTTCGCTCTTCAGTCTAATTAAATCACATATATGTATATATTTTCTGAAAGAGCATGACTAAACTATTAGTTTTAAACACAGCACTGATAACTTATAGAAAAATGAATCTCGAACATTCCCCTCTAAGCTTACTTCATCTTTCCTAGAAAACCCATTAAAATGTCGAAAAATGGTCAAATTCGGCTCAATTTACAGAAAAATCTGTAAGAGCGATTTCAATTAAACTTCTTTCTCATGTTGCCAGGTTCGATACCAACTTAAAAAGGCGAAAAAAGTGGGGGTCAACCTGCTCGTTTGCTGTCAGATTTTCTCTCCGTAAATGAGTCCTGATTTTTAGGCACATCGAAAGGGCATAACTGAGGCAGGACAAGATTTACTCCATGGTCCCGATCACCGTATAGACGAGGCCAGCCATCGATCTGTATATGCTCGTTTGCGGCGTTGATAATGCTAAACAGGATGTTTTTATAGATATAAGTTATTAAAAAGGCAAGAAGAATTATGATGTAGCAGAACACGGACAGTCTATCGTATTAAGAAATTAGACCGGGGTCATTGCTACGAAACTGTGGAGATCCACCTCGGAGCTCGGGGATGGGGCATTTGGAGCTCGGAGCTCAGGGATGGGACAGTTGGGCGCTCGGAGCTCGTGAAATAAATGGCGAACCCACACACAGGTCCATCGTGAAGATCAAGCGTCACTTGAAAGGTTACTACCCACCGAGGCCCTGGATCAAAATGCGCAAACAACTGTTTCAGGACATGCTGCCTCAACGGTATCCTGGCCTGCCCGAAGAGGCCTAGGCCCATTGTTGTTGTTGTTGTTGTTGTTGTTGTTGTTGTTGTTATTGTTGTTGTTGTTTTTGTTGTTCAGAATACTGCTTAGCATGGACTACATCCGTGAGGCATAGGAGTGTGTGTGTGTGTGTGTGTGCGTGTGTGCCTAGTTAACCGTCTCTACCTCTCTTCTTTTCCCGCGTAGCGTCCTAGGTCATGCCCATGCTCATCCTGTGAGATATATGTATATATGTATAGCGGCTCGCTTATCCCCACCATAGGGGTGCGGAGTCCCTGTTCCGCTTTTTATATTTCCGGGACAAGTACTAATTTTACATACACTGTAGATAACCCCATACACACTTCCCTGGATTATTCCCCATGGTTTATGGGTAAAGTCCGTGTTCCGTGTTTTTTTTCCGGAGAACCTTTTACATGCCTGGAGGAGTGCTTCACATGGATACCGTCCCCGACCCAGCATGACCACTATGGGCCCACCTCGACCACAAAACGCCCTTCCAATGCTATTTGCATCTCCGTATGCGCAGATGAACGGTACTTCCACTACACACCCATCCAGTCAGATGCTCCCCCACGAGTGTTCCAAACTGATACCCTCCCTTACCCGATCGGACCACTCTGGCTTCACCTCGATCCCAAAACGTCCCTTCCAGTGCCCTTTTTCCACAAGTCCCTGCCTGAGCATGCGCAGAATGTTGAAAACGGACGGCACACGAATGCTTTCCCCATGAATGCTTCACTTTGATATCTCTCGCAGCCCAATCGGGCCAATATTGGTCAATACGTGCTGGAGGAAAGTATAAGGTGAGAATTACACAGGGCGCTGTGTTTACACCTCCAGAAATTGTAATAGAACATATTACCGTCCATAAACCGTTATGGACGGACTGATTTGTTCCGTGGGATCCTTCTATCTGACGAGGTTTATGTCGTCATAATTCTTCAGATATATATAACTCTCTCAGTTCGGTAGTTTTGTTACAAAATCTTTTTGCACTATATTTCGTCAGTTTTTCGCTCTGGTTTTGATATAAATTATCCAGAAAAATAATTGATGTACGGGGAAAAATAGGTTTAAATAAATCAATTGATATAGATTTTCGGACAAATGTTTAAACTCCGAAAGATTCACAATGTACAGATGTACATGTATCGAAATTAAGGAGTATTGCAATGTAAAAATGCATGATGACGTCATTGCCTTCCTTAGCCCTATCTGGCCTGGGCTTTTTGGGACGTATCCTGGCCCCCGGGGGGGGGGGGGGGGCGACCCCCCCCCCTAATTAGTTTCTTAACCCCTTGAGCTAGGGGCTGAAACTTGCCACACTATACCCTTGGGTCAAGATCTACCAGAAAATGTAAAAAAAATCCAAGATGACCGCTTTGATTACGTCACAGTGACGTCATTTTTAAAAACGGCATTTTTGGTCGATTTTTCGGTCTGACTTTCCGTATTTTTTATTTATGCAATTTCTCCGCAAAAACTGCATGATAAATTAGTAAATATTAATGTAATGTGAAATAAAATAGGTTTTTCCCACTTTTCATCGCGGAAGACCAGAAATTTTGAAAAAATATGACAAAAACATCACTTTTCTGGTACCCCAAGTGGCCGCCATCTTGAATTTACCCTTGATCCTCTGCTCCAGGGGTTATGCAAATAGGCCCAAAATGACCCCAATATGATAAAATATAAAGTCAAGGAGTTTCAGTTCTGCATTGTTTGTCGTTCCGGAGATAGTATGTCCACTATGGGCCCACCTCGGCCACAAAACGCCCTTCCAATGCCCTTTGCATCTCCGTATGCGCAGATGAACGGTACTTCCACTACACACCCATCCAGTCAGATGCTCCCCCACGAGTGTTCCAAACTGATACCCTCCCCTACCCGATCGGACCACTCTGGCTTCACCTCGATCCCAAAACGTCCCTTCCAGTGCCCTTTTTCCACAAGTCCCTGCCTGAGCATGCGCAGAATGTTGAAAACGGACGGCACACGAATGCTTTCCCCATGAATGCTTCACTTTGATATCTCTCGCAGCCCAATCGGGCCAATATTGGTCCGTCGCGACCCCAAAACGCCCATTCAAATATCATTTTTCTGCTGTGCATGCGCAGATAGCCGATATCCCCACCCCACATCCATCCAGTTGGACGCTCCACAATCGGACCAATATTGGTCCACCTAGACCCAAAACGTCCACCTCGATATGCCTGCCTACTGCGCATGCGTCATCAGCACTTTTCAAAAAAATTCAAAGCATGGCCTCGAGACCCCTCCCATCGTGTTCTACAGCTCGAGATGAAGAAAACAAGGGGCCACACCCCATACCGCAAATGTCCATGAGTGAGTTCCCCATTGGGACTAACATTGTCCAGTGCGCCAGAATGGACCTAACATGTCCACCCTAGACTGGTCCCATACATGTATTCCCCGTAGATTAACATTGGAAGTCACAAGGGTCTAATGTAGGGGCAGTTAACTCTTGCTGGGCCGTCACGTGACCGGAAGTGACCTTTGACCCGGATGTGGCCTGTGACCCGGATGTCACGTGACCGGGCAGAAATGTGCCAATCCGAGGAGATAGCCAGGAATTGGGCCAACAGAGTTATCGACACTAAATGGACCCCCAGATAGCCTTTCTGTACTACTAACGTAAGCGTAAAGTCGCATGGGCAACGGCGTCATTTCGCACCTTTTGCGGTTAGAGATCCATCTCGGGACTTCCTTGTTATGGCCACAATGAGTCCTCATTTAGCTGTTAAACTTAAAACATAGCCAACCAATTGTTTTCCAAATTGATCGCTCAATCAGCAAATTCGGAAAATTAATCATTAACAGACTCGAATTCTGATGCAGGTAAACTGTCAGTCAATCATCATTTCCAGGAACTGAATATAATCCAAAATAACCAACGTTGTATGCCAGGAATAGCCTTCTCTACCCAGGTGTGAACTTCATTCCAGTGCATTAACTGTTTTTCTGAAGATGTGGTTGCGCAAGTAACAACAGACGAAGATGAAATAATAAAACTTGTGGCTTTTCTTTCAGAGGGTCGGCGCTGGGACAAGCCCTGTCGTATTTTCTCATGTGTAATTTGACTGTGGCTTACATCATTATCAGTGGGATATATAAGGACACCTGGGGAGGTAAGGACAATTGAGTGTAATCAGTGTCTGAAAATCTAGAGATTCATTAGAGATTTTATTAGGATACTTTGGCACGATTTTATCCGGTCAGTTGACAAACATCGGGGATGAAGTTCTATAGTTCTCTTCGCTGTTTCAAAAGTCTGACCCATATCCACGAGGGATCGGTCTGCGTGGGCTGAGGGTTCGCTTACCCACAATGCAAGCGCCTGGAGCACGCTCATCGCCTTTCCGGCAGTTAATTGCGTATACAGACGGTATTGATGCATTTTGACAGTACATCTGCGATTATTAAAAGCTGTATTTTCACACTGATTTAAAAGCGGTTTATGAAAGTAAACTGATGAATAGCTAATTTGGGGTCTCCACTAGAATCTGTTAAATAGACGTTAAATAGCCTATTGCATTCCTTAAAACTTTCGAAGAAAATAACAAACCATGGAGTTAGGAGAAGTGGCACAATATCGCCTGATAGACTGATATATATATGATACAGTTTATTCTCACAACGCGAATTTTGTGACACGTTTCTACACATAAGTCTGAAAGTTGACTGTGCAGATGTCCAAAATGGGTCCAGCGTCAGAGTGATAGGGCAATTGTCCGGAACTCCACCAGATTTGTGCGCCAAAGAAAGGCAAGCTAAGTATTTGGGAAGGATTTGTATGTTATTATGTGTTATGATGACCAGATTATTACAGGAAAAAAGACACAAATAGTCATGCAAGAAATAAGAACTATTCGGAATGGCGACAATCTGACGGCTCATCACGTGCGCGTGCGCCGACGCAATGTCACCTTCACTCCTCGGCAGTGTGGCCCAACCTTTAACCATCTTATGAAGCCTTCATCAATATATACAACACAAAATCCAATTATTTAGAGTATTGGGGTGTTTGTAAAGCGATAAAGTCGTACATCAGCCACTATAATCTGAAATTGGCACCACGACTGACATATAATGTAGAAATGCCTTTCAAACTTCGGATCATTGAAAAGCTTGAAAGGGTGTCGAGATATTTACACTTTGTTGGTCAAAAACAAGATAATCCCAAAAAGCCAAGAAAATATGATATTGCGTCTACTGGGGAATGGAAATTTATATACATGGTACCTTTTAAGTGTTGCAAAAATACTAAATTGCAGTGGTTGCAGTACAGAATAAACCACCGTATTCTAGCAACAAACAAACTTCTTGTACAAATGAAAGTGAGAAAAGACGATAAATGTACTTTTTGTAAACAGCAGACTGAAACAATCGAGCATCTATTCTATGAATGTGAAATTATTGATGAGCTAATGGAATCTTTAAGTAGCTGCAAATACAGAAAAACTGATATTTTATTAAATATTACCCGAAAACAAATCTTGTTCGGCATAACAAAAACTGAAAGTTATTATAAACCGATCAATTACATTCTGCTGATTACTAAATATTATATCTACAAATGTAGATGTCAAGGATAAATTGTACACATTGCTGGTTTACAGCACGATGTCAAAAATTTCCTATTTATTGAGCAGTCAATTGCTATGAAAAATGATATGATAGACAAATTTAATACCGAATGGTATTTGTGGTTGAAATTGATGTAACTGCTCGGGTTTTTCTTGTATTTATTTTATTTTTTGTTTTAGAGTACCACTTCGGTACAGACTTTCTGTACATAGTATATGTACAAATAAGCTTGCAAATGTAATATTCACGTATTCGTACTGTATTTACAAAGTTCCTAGTAGGGTACAAATATGATGGGTAAGAATTAATATTTCAATGCATTGTCTGTAGATATATAATACAAATTCTGTGGCAATAAATGCACATTATAAAAAAAACACCCTACATGCGGTAAGACTGACCCTGGGATCGTGTGTATTCATTTTCAGCCTACTTTCGGCAACTGCAAGAGGGAATTTCCAGAAATCAATACCACGTGACTTCGTCAACCAATCAGCTAAAGTCTACCGACGTTGTTTGTTCTATTTGTTCAAAATCACAGACCTACCACCCCTCTTGGATTATACGAAAGTTATTCATACCTATATATTTTGTAAGCCCAGGCAATATCTGTTTCCTGAGTGGTATGAAAACCTGTAATTTATCAAATTTCTCGAGGCTGTTCTCCGCCGGATGAAGGCCGAACAGAATACGGTAAAATACCGGATATCGCTCCGCTATAATGAAGACACACAATTCGCAAGCCATCTTATGAATGGCGAAATGTACACAAATGCAGTGTGGCCATGCAGAGCGCAACACGAACTAGCGCGGGGGAAGAACACATTCATCAGTTAATGGCTCCAATTTGGGGTCATATCATGAATATTCCGCATCAAAGTTGACGAGAAAACATGAGAGATACTAAATTCAAAGAGAGTGGCTCTTGTCAGCGCGTATTCATTCAGAATCAGACGAAACCGCAAGGATAACTCCGTGCAACACGTTCGAAGTTCCACCAAAACAACAGCATGAAGCACGACCGGTAAATCTAGCAAAATTTAGCTATATATAACTGTATAACTTATTGTGATCAATCGAATTTGCTACATTAAAATTATGCTATTTGGGTATCAATGAAATTAAGGACAAATCCCGATTTTGTTTGAAATGAGAATATTCTGTGCGAGCACAACCTGTGTTCGACGGGGGAGGCCAACAAGATCTAGCGCCAACCGCCGAACAAGGTTATCTCCCCTTCTGTCAGTCGACCGACCCTACCCTCGTTCACTTACACATGTATACAGGGCGCGAAACGCCTTCTCCGCAAAGTGGGTGTTCATCAAGCCATGTAGCCTTCGATGGAGATTAAAAGTGAGAGATTATTCGAACTACTCTGTATCGCAACAACTTGAATTACCAGTAGCCAGAATTAATCAGCTATAGCGCATTTGGGGGATTCGGCAGGCAAACGAAAACTTATATCAAACAGTCGGTGACTACCGGTAATTATATAACTGTTCATCTCTTTACAACAACAACAACAACAACAACAACAACACTACATCAAATCTAATGGTTGTTTGTTTGAAAACAAATCAGCAATGTTTATTTTTCTACAAGAATATGTTTGAAAAAATCCAAGATGGCCGCCATGATGACCTCACAGTGACGTCATTTTCAAAAAGAGCATTTTTGGACGATTTTTCTGTCAGAATTTTCGAATTTATTATTTTTGGTTTTTCCTCGAAAAAACTGCATGGTAAATAAGTAAATAATAATCTGATATGAAATAAAAATCTTTTACCCACTTTTCAATGCAGAAAAGCAAAAAAAACATCACTTTTCTGGTATTCAACATGGCCGCCATTTTGAATGTACCCATCATCCTCTGCTCGAGGGGGTCATGCAAATAGGCCCAAAATGACCCTAATATGATAATCTACAAAGTCACGGAGTTTCAGCTCTCAATTTTTTGTCGTTCCGGAGATAGGAGCAAAAAAAAATCAACAGGGGGGGGAGCGGAAAGTGCCCCCTCCCCCAGGCCAGGTAGGGTTAACGTCCATTCATGAGGTCAGTCGTTTTAACCATCATTCGATTATATTTTTGCATGTCTGTACAAATTCCAACAAGATGTCAGTTCATAATTCGACTGAATCGGGGAATCGCCCATATATTTGTCAGTAACTGAAAGAAAGGGTTAAACACATTTTCACATTTCACAAAGTGTTCAGATTGACACTTGCGTCCAGTGTTTTCAAGTGCATGCATGCAGTTTCATTGAAGTGAGGCTACATTTTCTCCCCTTTTTCGTGTGGAAATCTTACAGTGTTAATCACGGTCGATATATTCATAAGGGTTAAGACTACTCGTTCTGCACTGAAGTGATGCAACTAAATACTCTTAATAAGTTCTATCCGTTGCTTTGAATAATCTGTTACAAAAAAACATCCATAGATTGTAGATGATTTTAAACCATTTCTCATAACATTTACTGTACGAAACGGATGCCACTTTAGTTTAACCCTACCTGTCCTGGGCCTATCCCCTTGTTGGTTTTTTGCTCCTATCTCCGGAACGATAAAAAATTGAGAGCTGAAACTTCGTGACTTTATAGATTATCACATTGGGGTCATTTTGAGACTATTTTCATGACCCTGCGCGTAGAGGATCATGGGTAAATTCAAAATGACGGCAATGTGGGGTGCCAGAAAAGTGATGTTTTCGTCATATTTCTTTTTTTTTTTTGCTTTTCTGTATGGAGAAGTGGGTAAAATCTATTATTTACTAATTTATCATGCAGTTTTTGCGAAGAAAAAACAAAAATAAAAAATTCGAAAATTCTGACCAAAAAACCTTTTTTGAAAATGACGTCACAGTGACGTCATCAAGGCGGCCATCTTGGATTTTTTTTACATTTTCTTGTAGAGCTTGACCCAATGATATAATGTGGTAAGTTTCAGCCCCCTAACCTTAGCGATAGCGAAAATATGTAGGGGGCGGGGGCACTTCCCCCCTCCCCCTCCCCCCAGGCTGCGGTACACTCCAAATCGCCCAGGCCATATAGGGTTAACTCCATCTGGCCTGGGCTTTTTGGGACGTGTCCAGGCTTGTGAGGGGCATTTTGGCCCTCTCTAATTATTTTTCTTGCCCGTTGAGCTAGAGGACTGAAACTTACCAACCATACCCTTGGCTCTAACGGAAAATGTGAACAAATCCAAGATGACCGCTTTAAAGACGTCATTTTCCTGGCATTTTTGGGACGATTATTTGGTCAGATTCTTCAAATTCTTCAAAAACTACATTATAAACTAGTAAATATTGATCTAATGTGAAATAAATAGTTTTTGCCCACTTCTCTCTGCCATTATGAATTTACCCATGATTCTCTGCTCGGTTGGCTATGCAAATAGGCTCAAAATTACTCCAATATGATAAACCACCGAGTGTCAGCTCATAAAGTTTGGTAGGTGGCGGCCATAATGGCTCCCATCCGGTCTGGTAGGGTTAAGGTACTTGAATATGAATCCATTGTTTGTCTATAAACAGTGTTTTTTTCTTTTGAAGGGTTCTCTTGGAAAGCATTAGAAAACTGGGGAGGATTCTGTGGGTTGGCCGTTGCCGGATTCGTCATGGTTGCTACAGAATGGTGGACTTTCGAAATTGGAATATTCTTAAATGGTGAGAAAATTCTGTTGACAGACGTACGATGTAATCCAGCTGATCAGCAGTGATGAGATGAACTATTCATTAAGGCTGCGGCTATGCCTGCAGCCTTATTGGATTGGCTTCAGCCTATATGGGGGCCAAAATCAGGCCCAGATCGCTTTGTCCAGAAGATTGCAAAAAAAAGCAGAGTTGGGACTTACGGTCACATTGCCAAATGTAGAGGAGATATTGAGCTGGAAACTCGTTGGAACTAACGAAAGTGTAGTGTTCTTCATCACAATACATGTACACCCTGTTTATACCAATTTTGAGATAATGGCGGCCCAACAAGAACAACAGCAAATCTCGGATCAACGAGATCTCGCGGCAGTATATCAAAATTAAAATCAACTCCCAGGATGCTTATAGCGCTGTACGGCGGTACTCCATTTTAAATGATTTGGAACAAATTGACTGTGAAGGTCCAAATCTTTGGGATTGCGAATTTCATCATCTCAACTAAAGCTACGTATCTCTTCATATTATCCACGAATAATACGAAGCGAATCTTGATAGTTATTTGCTGAACATTGTATTCATGGAAGAGTCTGTCACGATGTGTTTTATTCACGATATTGTTGTAAGTCGTCAAAATATCGTTCGCTTCATACATGGTAGCTATAAAATAAAAGCGCTTTTCGAGGCCATTCGGTACAACTCGACGGAAGAGTGACATTTCTGCCGCTACATATCCTGATATTTCAGAGGTATCACAAATTGAAAATTACTAGCATGTCATATATAACAAGCGCTGAATGAGCGCAAAGACCTCCGTCGAGGCAACAGGATCAGTAGGGGAATAGTACATCACTGAATAGCATAGGGCCGGATGCCGAGCTCAATTTTGCATTTGTTGACGTTAACTTCACCAATGGTAATTAACGTGAGATTGAGGGTTCCCCACTAGCATGTCCAGCTAGGGATGTGGAAGCCACATTCCCCGCAAATAATATTTCTTTGATTTCACGTGCTTGAAATATTGGGGTATGGAATAGAGTATATTGATGGAAAACCTGGAATACTGCTTGAGACATTAGGCCCCTTCCCACCCACACCTCCCCATGAGAGGACACCCACACCCAAATCAACACGTTAGCGTCAGAAATGAGACCCTGTGTGCCTAGTTTTACCAACTTACTTGTGATTTTATGCTATAGGCAACACTTCATATTTTGTATGTGTACAGTATAGCATCCTCATTGACAGAATCCTCTACAAAACACATCTGATTTTACCGACATTCCGTTCTGATCTGTCTCAGCATCATGTGCTGATTCAATGAGCTCGGAATAATTTTGTATACTGGTGTTACAGGTCACCTTCACCATAATGTATCAATTACCATGGACTTGTACATGTATCACATTCATATTGAATGGTGATGGCTGATGAGAATATTGCCCATATGGAACAAATGGCTGGATTCCAGCGAATAAAAAGTTCATGCTAATCATAAACAACATACAATTAATAATACTATCAAATAATTATGTATATTCCTTGTCGACATCAATATAATACAGACAATATTATGACTGAATCAGGGTAACAGATAGCCAAGGGTATATATGTCTACACTAAAGAAGGAGATCCATGATGCGTATGATATTATGTTGTAAAATTTCACTTGCTAATCTCGATTATTACAAGCGTCTAGTCCGTCATTCATAATCCAGCCGTCGTCCATTAGAGAATATCCGCGTCCATAATCCAAAGACCTATTCCATTTCCATATAATATGTTGCTTATTGTGAAAATAAATGAAATTATGAAAATAAATTTAGTATGATTGCCCATTACGCTCAAATTAGAAATATCAGCAGCTAAAGTTAAGCCAATCATAGCAATATATAACACCATGGTATTGTTGTAATATCACCCAGGTATTGATCTTTGGTTAAGAATGTAATAAGATACATATACCTGTTCTTTGTGTTATTCTGTATGCAGTTCATTCTGTATGTATTTTATACATGTACATATACCAGAAGTGAAATTGAAATTTGACTAAAATAATCAAAATATGTTCGATTTTTACCTCTACTCAGGAAATAAAGTCTTTGTTTCTAGAAGCTAAATCATTTCAGACACATTCAAGTCCTCGCCTGGTCAAGGGAGATAATTTTGTAAAAAAAAAAAAAACAGGCATAGATCCACACTGGCGCAGACCAGAAAGTTTTGTGACCTTTGATGATATTTGTGGAGCATGCTGCAGGACTTCAACTTTCATGAATCTGATATTATCCACACAATCCCATTCTACATGATATTTTTGCCATAGCACCGATAAACTAGATCCCTTCATTTATGTGGTCTAGATCCAGGAGCTATTGGGGGCTGCAGGTTTTGTAAAAGTTAGATCCAATTATTCTGAGATAAGGAATGAAGTCCGGCATGGTTGTTTTAAGTTAAAACTGGGCATCCTTGAAAATGTCTGACCGATTGACATATGTATCACTCTGCCGGTCATCATTACATGCGTAATGTTTATCACAAGAGAGAATATGTATACTGTGTTTGAGGAATATTTCTGCCTCCCCAATGGAAGGAGAAATTTGAATGAATGGTCTGTGTTGTCAGTGTGTCTGATGTCCCCCTTGCAAAGACAAGAAAATTTTCTATGTAATTTATTATTTATTGATATATTTATTGATATTCTTTTTGTCTAATTGTCTTCTGTTCAAGTCATTTGGCATTGGTAAAACCTGAAATGTATATCATGTTCTCCTTATTTCATCTAGTGATACTGTCTGTTTGGTTCCAGATCACGGGGCTGAACAAAGTATGTGAAATGTGATCGTATGGCAAATAAATGCCCAGTGGTATGTCCAGGGCTTAAAACTACAAAACAAAATTGAGAAAGGTTCCATCCATGCTATCAGTCAAAAATCTCAATAATGTAGGCCTACATGTGGAATGTAGACACTCCTTTGTTTCAGCTACAATTCAGAATAAGTTTTCAGAATATTATCAGGGCTTAACAAGCAAATTATTCTTCATCAACAAGTATCACAGCACGCAATGTGGATGTCACTAAACTGATAGGATAAATGAAAAGAAAAGCATATGTATATTATTTATCAGCTTTATTAAATAAGTTTACAGACTCACGCAGGTAGATCAAGTTGGTGCTTCTGCAAAATCAAACCATTATTCAACTGCCAAATGCCAAGATAAAGCGCCCCCCCCGGAAATATAATTTATCAGCAAAATTTAGAATAACTGTTTTTGAACAACCAGGCTGGTGGATATCATCAACTGAAAGAAAACGACAGGGTTCCCACACCTTGGGGATTTCAAAATTCCAGACCTTTTCCATACCTTTTTCAAGACCTATCAAGTCTTTTTCCAGACTCAATGGACGCTTCAAATCAGCTATTACATTATACATTGCCAGGAAGAATTTTGAGACCGTTAGGTGATATGGATCAAAACTAGTCAAGCTCAAGATGAACAATTAACTCCTTTATTATGATGATGATGTACATTGAGATCACTGCACCAACTTACAACTCAAAAATCAAAGCAGGTTCCAAATTGACAGAATGTTTCAAAAGCACAGAATGATGAACTTTTTTATTTGAAAATAAATTCACGTTTTCTTTCATTCTACGAAACAGAAATTAAAAGAATCAGGTTTATTGCTCTTTTTTGTCATACAGACTCTAAAGCCAGAATGAAAAAAAAACAAAGACAAAAAAAAACGAAGACAGAAAAAAAGACCCCCAAAAAATTAAATGAAATGGCTGAAAAGTGTTCTAGTTCTGCACTAGACCAGACTATGCTGCCACTCACGAAATTTATGCAAATGTGTACGTGCACTATAATGGAATGACCCTGGGTTAACCTGTATCACTCCGCCAGTGATTTTCACTGTGTTGAGTCTTATATCAGGGTATTAACCAGAAAATGAAGAAAAAAAACAGTCGTAATCGTTTCATGTGAACTAGAAATAAAACGAAATCTGAATTTGAGTGTATTTCATATTCATTTCTTCGCCCAGGGATTGCTTAAATCCGTGGACTATTTTTTTGTTCTTTGGTTCCGGGCGATCGGCTCAAACCCGGTTCTCAGCGCCCACCACGCGATAACTCATGCCAGCACTGTGCTGTCACCGTAGACTGTAGTAATGGTAAATTGATGACCTGGTAATATGGTAAGCTGCCCACCTCGTCTGTGCGCTTTTTGCATCTGTCTGAGTTTGCGGTAAGTCAGATTACTTATAATATATATGTCTGGTGTTTATAGTTCGTAATTTGTTTGTTGACAACGATAGCGTTGGAGAGACAATTTGTGCGAAAATCCCTGTTAATGTTGCTGTACGATCATACGTTGCAAATCTTGTTCCTTGATCCGACTGTCGCACTTGACAGGTTCAGGTTCTGGGATTATGAAGACACCAGTTTTCAACACTCGTACGTTCTTTCCCGTGAAGTCGGCGTTCGTTACTATTTTAATGTGTACGCATACTGCATGGAATATATTTCCAGAGGAGATATGTGTCGAAGCAACAACAATAGTATTTACATTTTTCTCGTCTTGTGAACTTGACCGGATCCTGTCCACTGCAAATTTATGTATTCCGGGGGACTCTGCTCTCCGAATATAATTTAGTTTCAAAAAGTTTGAACAGCAACAAAACTTTTCGAAAGTGGAAACAACAGAATTTGTCAGGTACCGCTTTCGAAAAGTTTTGTTGTTGGTGGTGTTCAAACTTTTTCAAACTAAATTATATACGCAATGATCGTACAGCAACAACAACAGGAATTTTTGCACGTTGTCAACAAACAAATTTACTATAAACACCATGCAGGCATATATAAGTAATGGGGACTTAACACAAACTCAGGCAGCTCTTGCAAATATCTGTGCTACACAAATAAAAACACATTAATAAAACTATCCAGTCTCCTCGCATATTTGTCGCTTTGTCACAATAAAATTGCATGAATTATGAAAATCTGCTCGCAAAAACTGGTAGAAGACATTGATGCAGACGACCCACTTTTAACCATATTACTGTAGATAGTTTCTTGCTACCATGAAGACCTAGCATATTTCTAAATGAACCGCCTTCACAAATTCACTTCCTTGAAGACTAAACTGTGTTCCAGTTGTGATTTCCCAAACAGACTCGTCCACAAATTGGAGAAAATCTCCATATTTATCCATACATCTGCTATCGACTGAAACATGCCAGCTGAAACGTTTTGAAACTTTACATCGATTATTGGCGATCCAGACATCAGTACTTTGAGTACTTTCATTATTCGATATTATCTCACATTAACCATGTAACCAGTATCTCAGAAATACATTATATAATGGTACTCAAAGCGTCTGACAAAACTTGAATTTTTCTCAACTTGGAACCGCAGCAATATCATTATTATGTTTTCCCTCTATACTTGTCACCCGAAGGGCTAAAGTGGGACTATATAGTATTAGGGTCCGTCTGCCTGTGTGTCTGTGCAACCGTCCAATTTCGTTTCCTGACAATAACTTCTAAAAAAAAATGAACGCATTCTTTTCAAATTTGGTGTGTGGGTACCTCGCCTCATGATCTCGCTTGGGCATGTTTCTCGCGCCGATCCGCGTGTAGGTGTCATCATCTGGGGGCCAAGTTAAAATTTCGTTTCCGGACAATACGTTTCGAGAACCTGAACATATTTTTTCCAAATTTGGAATGTGGATGCCTCGCCTCAAGATCTAACTTGAAAATGTTTTTCACGCCAATGCGCTTATACATGTAGGTGGCACCACCTGAAGACCAAGTTGAAATTTCATTTCCGGATGATAACTTTTGAAAACTTAAATTCTTTCCAAATTTGAAATGTGAGCACCTTGCCTAAAGTTCTAGCGTGGGATTGTCTGTCATGCTGATGCGTCTATTGGTGGCGCCACTCCGGGGGCGAAGTTGAAAAATCGTTTCCGTACAATAACTATCGAAAACCTGAACAGATTATTTTTGTCAAATTTGGTATGTGGATGCCTTGTCTCAATATCTTGCTTGGGATTGTTTTTCACTCCGATGCACTTATAGGTGGTGCAACCTGAGGGTCGAGTTGAAATTTTATTCCGAACAATAACTTTTGAAACCCGAAAGGATTATTTCCAAATTTGGTATGTGGGTTCCTTGTCTGAATATCTTGCTTGGGATTTTCTTCGGCGCAGATCTGCGTATAGGTGGTTCTACCTTTCGATAACTTTCGAAAACTTGAACGGATTCCTTCCAAATTTTGGTGTGTGGGTAACTTGACCGGTTCTCGCTTGAGATTGCTTTCCATGCTGGGTATATTTAATGATACGGTTCAACTTCGGGGACTGCAACCACTCAGGTTTTCATTACAAGTTTCTCTGAAGCACCAAAACAATTGATGAAATAAATTATTACATTATGGTACTATGTGCTTTTCATCCTATTTTTGAGTGAGTGAGTCAGTCCATCCGAAATCCTTTCCTCAGCAAAATAAGGAGAACCGGTGGCATTAGAACCTTGATTTTTCTCTGGATCGCACCGCGTAGCGGTGTCGACTAGACTATGCTGCCACTCACGAAATATCTGAAACTGTGTACGTGCACTATATCACAATGACCATGTGTTGACCTGTACAATCCGCCAGTGATTTGCACTTTTGTTTGTGTCATATCAGGGTATTAACTAGAAAATGAAGAAAAAACAGTCGTAATCGTTTCATGTTAACTAGAAATAAAACAATATCTGAATATGAGAGTATTTCATATTCATTTCTTCGCCCAGGGATTGCTTGAATCCGTGGACTATTTTTTTGTTCTTTGCATTGTCTGGTTCCGCACAATCGGCTGGACCCGGTTCTCAGTGCCCACTATGAGCTTACGATGCAACAACAAGTGGGATGCCAGCGATGTACTGTCACCCCAGACTGTTGTAAATGTAAATTGATGCGCTGGTAACATGGTAAACTGCCCGCCTCGTGATGTTTGTTGTCTCTGCGGTTTTGCGTGTGGCTGTACGTCCTCAAGAATGCCTGGTGTATATAGTTCGTAATTTGTTTGTTGACAACGATAGCGTTGGAGAGACAATTTGTGCGAAAATCCATGTTGTTGTTGCTGCACGATCATTGCGTATTCGCCGAGCAGACGTTGCAATAATAAATGAATTCTCGTTCCGCTCTCACTGAACAGGTTCCGCTTCTGGGATTATGAAGACCCCAGTTTTCAACACTCGTAGTTGCGTCCTTTCCCGTGAAGTCGGCATTCGTTTACTATTTTAATGTGTACGCATACTGCATAGAATATAGTTCTAGAGTCTTGTGAACTTGACCGGATCCTGTCCATTGCAATGTATTCTCGGGGACACTGCTCACCGAATATAAAATATAATTTAGTTTGAAAGAGTTTGAACACCAACAACAACAAAACCTTTCGAAAGCGGAAACAACATAATTTGTCAGGTACCGCTTTCGAAAAGTTTTGTTGTTGTTGGTGTTCTAACTTTTTCAAACTAAATTATATACGCAATGATCGTGCAGCAACAACAACAGAAATTTTCGCACAAATTGTCTCTCCCACGCTATCGTTGTCAACAAACAACTTTACTATAAACAGCAGGCATATATAAGTAATCTTGGGGACTTAACGCAAACTCGTGCAGCTTTTGCCAATATCTGCGCTACACAGTTTATAAAACTATCCAGTCTCCTCGCAAATTTGTCGTATCGTTTTGTCACAATAGAATTGCATAAATTATGAAAATCTGCTCGAAAAACTGGTAGAAAACATTGACGCAGACGATCCAATTTTGAGCATATTACTGCAGATAGTTCCTTGCTACCACGAAGACCTGGCATATTTCGAAATATGCCACCTTGACAAATTCACTTCCTTGAAGACTAAACTCTGTGTTGCAGTTGTGATTCCCCAAACAGACTCGTCCACAACTTGGAGAAAATCTCCACATGTATCCATACATGTGCTATCGACTGAAACATGCCAGCTGAAACGTTTTGAAACTTTAAACCCATTATTGGCGATCCAGGCATCAGTACTTTGAGTACTTTCGTTGGCATGAAGGTGCATTAAGGGACTGTTACCAGAAAGTTCTGAGCTGATCTACTTTTGATTAAAATTTCTGGTGAGTTTTGATGAAAGAGCTCAGTGCGCGTCGCAGTCCTAATACCTACCCTACTTCGTAGGTCCTGTGACGTTAGTCACACTGCTCATGTTATGAATTCCGAAGGCAAATAAGGCATTACACATAACACAACGCGAAACACATGACCCAATTTTGTGAAATAGGAAAAACTATGTCTTTCCACAGATCACAGTCAAACATCAAAGCCATAAAATGCACACAGATAACGGCAACCTTTGACCGCTTTTCTCTAGCAGGAAACTAGCCTATGTCTATGTATACTATGACTGTCTATTTGAATTTGGTGATAATGAAGTTATATGGAATATGGAATAGGTCTTTAGATTATGGACGCGAATATTCTTTAATGGGCGACGGCTGAATTTTGAATGACGGACCAGACGCTTGTAGTTTCGAAGTCCACGATTTCTAGTTTTTTTTTTACATGATTTACTGTCCATTTGTGAATAGTGAAACTTGCTGGTAGGAAAATACGTCCATAGCGTGCTGGTCCTAGATTTCCTACCGACGTCTGATAGGCAGTCTTGCACGTTTAAAGTTGTCTTTCTACGTGTGCATACAAGATTTTTCAATAACGTCACCCCCTCCTAACACGACGTTCCACTCACAGTGTCCCATGGGATACCAGTTATAGGATACCAATCGCAAACAAGGAGGTCATGTTTAGATACAATTAATTTTAACGTTTTATACATGAATCTTTAGTTGGAATTCGAATGTTAAATTCAATATGGCTACGGTTCAGTTAATCAACCCAGTGATTCAAAGTGTGCCTGGGAACCAGGGGCTGGATAGCCGGAGCTGGAGTCAAACTCCAATTAACACGACTCCAAGAAATTGACTTGATGTGTCGTTGTGCACCCCCCGCCTCCCCTGCGTGAAATGGTCAAGTTTCCAATTCCGGAAGCCCGCCGGAAACCTATTGAAAACTGTAGCGACATAGTTTCCGACGGGTTTCCGTAATTGGAAACTTGACCATTTCACGCAGTGGCCCCTGATCATGATAAGAGTTTAAGAGACTCAGCTCCTCAGACAGCTTATAG
The DNA here is from genome assembly GCA_036873755.1 of Hanleya hanleyi. Classification (NCBI taxonomy): domain Eukaryota; kingdom Metazoa; phylum Mollusca; class Polyplacophora; order Lepidopleurida; family Hanleyidae; genus Hanleya; species Hanleya hanleyi. The sequence goes on from JAVTVY010037112.1 coordinate 86,193, forward strand.
TACGAGACGATAAAGTGGGGCAACCGCGAGGTTCTCATGTGCCAAAACTATTAGGACACAATGATCTTGGTCTGATTGTTGTGAGTATAGACGTATGTCAACGAGGAGCGGATACGACAGTCTAGAGATATTCACTCAATGGATTAAAGTCGGTGCAAGAGAAACTGAGGTCCCCCAGGTATGAGTGTCCGCTTGCTATGATTAAACCCAGTCCGGACACTGACATCTGAAAAGCGTCACTTGGATATCAGAGTCCTCCCTGGGTAAATCACTGGTCTCAACCGTTTCTTTCACATCAGATTTTCCGTCATAAAGTCGTGTGACAATCGCAAGACCCATTGCCGCTTGCATGGTCACCTTCTGGAGGCCAGTTGATATCCGAAGGACGGTTCCAAGTCAAAATACTCCCACAATATATATTTTTAGCTCCGAGAAGTATTGTTTGTTATTACAATAGTTGAATGTGAACGGATTATTATATTGTGCATAACTTTTAAAAAGAATTATCATTATATGTAATCATTTCAATGTTTTCAATTTCCGATCTTGTAATTTGGCAACAATTTATATTTATTTCACAGTCTTTAGCTTAGGTTAGGTGCCGAGGGATGCTTTCTTGTAGAGTCATATGGTTGCTTTTTAGTCGCCAATTTTCTCACCTTTTGCATATCGCTCCAATTTGTTTTCCTGATGTTGTCAAATGACCTCATTTGCCAGTTGCCATGGTAATGGACGTGAAGACTCTACAAGAGTCAAAACTGGAATTAGGGCCTCTATAGTACCTCTAACATCAGTTTGTCTACTATGTGCTTCACATGTAGCGAAAAGGCAGGAAGAAGAAGCGTAACGCTAATGACATTGCATGCTACGCTCGTATTGTACTATCAGGGCGCGCCAGATTTGTGAAACTTTGACTACATTCGCTTGGTGGTATAGCCTTTTTTTTATAAAGTTGACGTGAAATCGTCACATTTCACATGTGATATTTCACACCTTTTACAGGTCTCTATGGAATATTACTCTCCATAAAAGGATAGTTTACCATGTCACTGGATTGGTTTCCTTCAAAGTATTCTTCACTGCGTCATTAATATAGTGATTATCCACATCGAGAAGATCGTCTTGCAAGCGTTTCGGGATTGAGCGGGGATGGGCTTCGAAATGGACGTTTTTTAAAATATATATAGGCATATTCACTAGAGAACAGATAAGGTCAGCCAAAAAGGCTGCACAATTAGTACCCCCTGGAATACCTATATATGTAATTGCTATTCATTGTACTTAACACTAGCAGGCCTGAAGGGCCCCACTACCAAACTTTCTGCGGTATCTCCGGAACGACAAAAACTTGAGAGCTGACACACCGTGACTTTATAGTTTATCATATTGGGGTCATTTTAAGCCTATTTGCATACCCAGTAGGGGAGCATGGGTAAATTCAAGATGGCAGGTTGGAAGGGGCGAAATGAACCATCCCCAGGCCTGGACACAGGTCCCAAAAAGCCCAGACCAGATAGGGTTAAACCTCAGCCACGGGGCTTCCTGTTCTATTTTACCACTTGAGTTCATCGTGGGGCCCTCCTCACTAACGTTAATAATGATCAATTAAATCTGGATAAGCTTCACATATAGCTCATAGATGATAAGCCACAAAATGTTAAATTATAAATCACATCATCCAATCTCATTTTCTGTGATAAATATCGTACACTGACTGCAAAATACGATCGTATAGCGTGCAAGATATCTGGCTTTACGTTACGATTCCGTAACATGTGTTCAGGGACCTTTTGAATATCATATACCATATATCTCCACGGTGTGCAAATGAACAGGCACAATCAAAGCGTGACTGAAAAACATACTCTGGAAAAAGACATGGAAATTCAGTGGCCGTATCATCCACCCGTAGAGTTGAAAACGTGTTGTTCCACTGGGAGAATTGACCTTTACGGTCAATATTTATGTCTCCCCCAACTATGTTGGGGGGAGACATCTAGTGTTTGTGCTGTCTGTCTGTCTGTCTGGATGGATGGATGTCTGGATGTCTGGATGGATGTCTGTCCGTCCCCTTGCCTTGTCTGCAAGATATCTTGAGAACTACTGGATGGAATTTCACCAAACTTGGATGGAAGCTTCATTGGGATAGCCCCCTCATTTGATTAGGTTTTGGTGTATGTGCGTTTATTCATCCGTGTCCGGTGTCCGTCCGTCCGTCCATCTACTTGTACATGTATATACAGGCCTTGTCTGCAAGATATCTTGAGAACTGCTGGACGGAATTTCACCCCACTTGGATGGAAGCTTTAGTGGGATAGCCCCCTCATTTGATTAGATTTTGGTGTGTGTGTGTGCATTCATCCATGTCCGGTGTCCGTCCGTCGGTCCATCTACTTGTACATGTATATACAGGGCTTGTCTGCAAGATATCTGGAGAACTACTGGACAGAATTTCACCAAACTTGGATGGAAGCTTCATTAGGATAGCCCCCTCATTTGACTAGGTTTTGGTGTGTGTGCATGCGTTCATCCGTGTCCGTCCGTCCGTCCATCTACTTGTACATGTATATACAGGCCTTGTCTGCAAGATATCTTGAGAACTACTGGATGAAATTTCACCAAACTTGGATGGAAGCTTCATTGGGATAGCCCCCTCATTTGATTAGGTTTTGGTGTATGTGGGTGCATTCATCGATGTCCGGTGTCCGTCCGTCCGTCCATCTACTTGTACATGTATATACAGGGCTTGTCTGCAAGATATCTGGAGAACTACTAGATGGAATTTCACCAAACTTGGATAAAAGCTTCATTGGGATAGCCCCCTCATTTGACTAGGTCTTGGTTTGTGTGCATGCGTTCATCCGTGGCTGTCCGTCCGTTCATCTACTTGTACATGTATCTACAGGCCTTGTCTGCAAGATATCTTGAGAACTACTGGACGGAATTTCACCACACTTGGATGGAAGCTTCAGTGGGACAGCCCCCTCATTTGATTATGTTTTGGTGTGTGTGTGCGTGCATTCGTCCATGTCCGGCGTCCGTCCGTCCGTCCATCTACTTGTACATGTATATACAGGGCTTGTCTGCAAGATATCTGGAGAACTACCTGGACAGAATTTCACCAAACTTGGATGGAAGCTTCATTGGGATAGCCCCCTCATTTGATTAGGTTTTGGTGTATGTGCGTGCATTCATACCGTGTCCGGTGTCCGTCCGTCCGTTCATCTACTTGTACATGTATGCACAGGCCTTGTCTGCAAGATATCTTGAGAACTACTGGACGGAATCTCACTCCACTTGGATAGAAGCTACAGTGGGATAGCCCCCTCATTTGATTAGGTTTTGGTGTGTGTGCGTGCATTCATCCATGTACGGTGTCCGTCCGTCCGTCCATCTACGTGTACATGTATATACATGGCTTGTCTGCAAGATATCTGGAGAACTACTGGACAGAATTTTACCAAACTTGGATGGACGCTTCATTAGGATAGCCCCCTCATTTGACTAGGTTTTGGTGTGTGTGCATGCGTTCGTCCGGTGTCTGTCCGTCCGTCCATCTGCTTGTACATGTATATACAGGCTTTGTCTGCAAGATACCTTGAGAACTATTGGATGGAATTTCACCAAACTTGGATGGAAGCTTCATTGGGATAGCCCCCGCATTTGATCAGGTTTTAGTGTATGTGTGCATGCATTCATCCGTGTCCGATGTCCGTCCAACCGTTCATCTACTTGTACATGTATATACAATGAAAATCGTTTCTTTGTAATTAATATTTTTAGATACGCAGCTTTGTTTATGATACTTATTGCTACATTCATTTTATAGCACTTTCCCTTAAATTATGTGCCCATTCAAGGCAAGGTGGGAGGTTGGGGGAGACGTATGTTTTTGCTCAAAAAAAAACAACCAGCATAGGCTTCATGCCGGAGCGGCAACTCAAGGGTCAAAGCAGAACCTCTAGTTTAGGTTTTTTTTGTTCTGATATCGCGTCCAAATTTGGTCTGCATGGCATCTAGGGTTTGGTCAGGAACTGGTGAAATAAATTATCATTCGGATCAGCCTTATGAAATAAATCATGTGATCAGAAGCTTCTCTCGGCACCTCACAGTCAGACCCGAGAATACAGGGGATTCTCGGACGTAACCTTGGTATCTCAGCCGCACTTTTAATGACAGTTGTTCATGTAGAGGCTTAAGCGGAATTTGATATATCGGAGCTGTGATGACAGATCAGCTAAAATTATTCGTCTGCTGTCAGTGGATGAGCATCGAGGACGCTTGAAGGTTGCCTCAACATGGAGTAAACATAGTAAATGCAAGAATACCCAGAAAAAACTTCCAAATGTCACACAGCTAACTGTGCTTGATTTCTTCTCAGCTGGAGAACGTTGAATAGTTTTGTGTCGTTGCTGTTTCCAGCCACAAATCTGTCATACGTATATCGATGTCATGTGTTCCATGCCGCAGTGAACCGAACACACTTCCTGTATTAATACTGAAAACAAGGTAGAGAACACCTTCTATGCATAATTCTGTTTTATTTCTTATTCTAGGTATATTAGGTGATGTAGAATTAGGAGCGACATCTGTGATATTTCATCTTGATTTCCTCTTTTTTATGGTAAGTATCGGCGTTAGATGCGACATACAATAATCTACCGTGAATATCGCCCTTTCCGGAAAGTTTCTTATCTCTCCCTGAATAACTGCTGCTCTTTAAGGTTAAAGGTATGAAAAGCTACTTCCGGAAAGTAGTCGCATCGATATCATTTTCACCAAAGGCACCTGCAATTATTTTGAATAATATATTGATAAGTTACCCCAGAATATTTGTTTGAAAACCTATTCTGTTTATATTATCTACATACACCGATAGATCATGTATACGTGTACATCAGAAAGTTAATTTTCTCGAAAAATACAATATTTGTTTACTAAAACTATTTGTGAGAGCCTTTGGTACTTACCGGAAGTTCTCTGCACCATCACTCCCCTAGTGAAACAAGGGGATAAAATCATTTCCGAATTAGGCCATATTATCCAATCAGATTGTCGTTTAATTCTGGATAAGCAAAGAGCCAAATACTTTAGTCATACCTTAGTCCTGCTGAACGTCAGCTAAACTTGAATTTCACATTTTTACCTGAGTAACAGCAATTTAATATAGCCAACCAAAGTCCTTAAAAGCTTCTGATCAAACTTATGATGGCGGTGGTTTACCTAATGATATTTGCTTACCACTATTACTGTAACTTGTGTGAGTGCGTGAGTTAGGGTTTAACGTCGGGTTCAGCGTTATTTTGGCCATATAGCGACGATATAAGTAACTACGATATGATTAGCTGCACATGTGTGACTATCCATGTACAGTCATCATGTAGAGGAAATTAATCTTCCCCTAGTGGCAACAGACATGGCACAAAACTCATGCTGCTCACCCACTTGTTCTTTCTTGAGTGAAAATACAGACGCTATGTGGTTTTCCTCAAAATCTAATCCGATGCAGATAATTAACAATGTAACTCGTTACTGATTATTCTGTATTATAATATGTACGTTGAAAATTTATACATCGACTTCTTGCTCTCTTTTTATTACGTTACATCTTATGACGTTACTCTTGCTTTGTATTTATCCAAAATGATTCGAACTATAAGCTCATATAGTGACCTCCGATATTTATTTTATTTTTGTGTTGAGAGTACTAATTTATATAAAAAGTTTCAATTGAAAATAAAAGTGTCTGTCTCCATCTGTTTTGACCTATATATGTTCTCTTATGAATAAGGACTATATCCAGGTGCTTTTAAAAACCGATAAATTCAAAGTCCGTTCCTTCTCATTCATCAAACGCAACATAGACGATCTTCTCGCTGTGGATAATCGCTATATGAATGGCACAGTGAAGGATATATATCTACCTTCACTGGAGTTGAAGGAAACTACAGACAGCCCTACCGGCACATCACATTTTGACCTATATGTCTATAAAAATGAAGTGGACCGTCTCTTTCGTCGAATTTATGACAAAAGAGATGATTACAATTTCGACATCGTAAACTATCCATTTCCGGATAGTAATATTCCAGTGGGACCTGCATATGGCGTATACATATCTCGCCAAGTAGCATTTGCCAGATCCCGGTCTAAATGTGAAGATTTCAATCAACGTCATAAAACATTGTTGTAGAAACTTATAAAACTGGGCTATACCACCAAGCGCATCCGCTCAACGTTTCTCAAATTTGGCGGTACATATCGCATGATGATAGCAAAATACGAGCGTAGCGTGCAAGGTCTATGTGATTACGTTTCGTAACTTGTGTCTAATTTCGCTCGGCCCGGGGCTAGGGGCCTTATGAACCCATGTACTTCAAGATCCTCATGTTGCTCATATGAATAGCCACAATCAAAGCGTGACTGCGATACATCATTCTCTAGATGACGAATTTACAACGAATATCATACGGATTAAGAATACTGATCAGCGATACATATTTGATATCTTCGGAACATCGTGATGACATATTCTTTAATGGACGATGACTGAATTATGAATTACGGACCAGGCGCATGTACTTGCCATTTCATATGTACCCACGGAGTCAAATTCTTTTCCCACAGACTGTGCCTCAATTCACGCAAGTAACGTTTATCATATTACACTAATGTGTGTATTTTCAGATACCAGCGGGAATTTCTGTGGCATGTAGTATCAGAGTAGGACACAGTTTGGGAGCAGGAGATGCGACTGCAGTTAAAAGAACAGTCACAGTTTCACAGGTGTTTGCATGTGAGTCGAAATACTTGATACGGACTGAAAATTTATTCAATATTTCGGACTGTAGATTGGGTGAAACGGTAAACGGATAGCGGGTTGTCTTTTCAATATTTCTATGGAAAAATTGACTGTGATAATTGACGATGACAAATATACTCTTTGACCTTTTGCCCGCTTCTGGTTCTTTTTCATGTGACTTGTGTAGGGTAGAACCACCGAAGTTGGAAGTGAGGTGATATTTACCGATACTGTCCAATTAGCCTGAGTAATTAAGTTTTTCGATTTTGAATGCAAAGATTGGTCGAGGGCTGGCTTATGATTGTACAATCTGACGCTTGTATTTCTCAATACTCGGTGCTTGCACACTTCATAATGTTGCCAGGCGCTTGTATTTCTCAATTCTCTGTGCTTGTACAGTTCATGCTGTTGCCAGACGCTTGTATTTCTCAATACTCGGTGCTTGCACACTTCATAATGTTGCCAGGCGCTTGTATTTCTCAATTCTCTGTGCTTGTACACTTCATGTTGCCAGACATTTCTTACTATACGAAGCGCAGAAGGGTCGATGGAATGACCTCTTCTTGTCTCACTCACGACATTTGGTCTTAATTGTTAGCCTTCTAGATTTCAGACTTGGCGATCCCGTTTCAAATCCAAGCCCGTGACCGATGAAAATTATTGGAACAAATTTTTGTCTGATTTTCCTTTGAAATCCCGATAATGCAAACTTGTTTGACGTTCGGAAATTACGCTAGCTAAATTTTAATAATGAAACTGAAACTGAACACCTATACCTCTATGTTTTCCGAATGGTTCATGTATGAGTCCGAAGCTAAAGGATATGTGACGACAATACGGGAAAAACTCCCTTGTGTGTGATAGTAATCAAGCTGAATTTCCTTTCCAATCCAAAACCTGCCAAATCAGATTTATCTTCAAGTTTACATACTGAAATATCAGCCTCGTAAACATTGTGATGCTTCGTTATATAAAAATGGAGATATGATTGATCAAAATGTGTTCCCTGACCCGATATGTTATTTTTGAGGCATCTTACAGCAAAAATATGACACCTCAAACCAAAACAATTTTGTCGCACAATATATTAGGAAGTTTGTTTATTAGAAAGAACCACGAATGGTTTTGGTTTGAGGTGTCATATTTTTGCTACAGGAGAAAATCCTCCTAAAATACCAAAATAAGCCGGCGAGCACATTTTGATCAATCATATCTCCATTTTTATTCAACTGAACATCTCAGTTTTTTCGAAGGAGATTTTTCAGTGTGTAATCTTCAAGAAAAATGTTATTTGGCAGGTTTTGAAGTGAAAAAAAACGGCTTTATTACCGTCACATACAAAGGAGTTTTTCGTACGTAAGCGTAACATATCCTTTATAGTTACAAAGTCACACAATTTACAGTTAAAACAATATATTGATATGCTGTATAATCTAACTGCATAGCCACATGAGATCGTCCGTGATGCATTGGTTAGAGTAATGAACCTTTATTCTCGGCCTTACTGTTAGTCATGTAAGTGACACGCTCCCCTATGTACAGTTTATTTGAAAGTTGTATATTAACCTGTTATGATCTAGTAGGGGTTTATCTATATTCACCATCACTGATTTTTTTTTTCATTGTAGGTTGAGTTTTAAATTTGATATGAATTCCATCATGATTTTGTAACATATGCTAGATCCTGTGTTAAATGTGATGATTCTTATCAACGTCACAAAACATTATTTCAGAAACTTATAAAACAGGGCTATACCATCAAGCGCCTGAACTCAAAGTTACTCAAATTTGGCGTAACTTGATAGCAAAATACGAGCGTAGCGTGCAAGATCTATGGCGTTATGTCTCGTAACTTGTCTAATTCCGCTCAACCCCGGGCTAGCTGCCGTAGAACCCATGTACTTCAAGATCTTCATGGGTTCCATATGAACAGTCACAATCAAAACGTGACTGAGATACATCATTCTCTAGATGACGACTTTACTAAGAGTACCATATGGATTAAGAATACTGATCAGCTACAAGGATTTGATATTTTTGATGTCTTGCCAGTATCATTGAAATCTGCTGCAGGAAACTAGCCTATGTTTATGTATACTATGATTTATTTTTAAATTTGGTGCTCATGCTGTTATTTGGAATATCGAAAAGGTCTTTGGATTGTGGACGCGTAAATTTTTTAATGGACGACGGCTGAATATTGAACGACGGACCAGACTCGTTCAATTTCACTGAGTTTATAATACACAATTGTATGCAAACTAATGCCTCCTCCCACCCATTTCGCAAAACGGTATACTGGCGTGACCAATCCTGAACCTATCTCAATCAAAAAGTAATTTAGGTGACTGAATGTCGAACTTGATGTCTGTATACTGTTTACACCTTTCGCATTTCTTCTTATCAGGGATGGTGTTTGTGATACTCGCCATCTTGGTACTGTCACTGAAAACGGTGCTTCCCCTGATGTTCACAGATGATAGGTGAGCAACGGTTGTGTTAACGGATATTTACTACTTATGGCTTTTATCATTGAGTAACTGCAGTAACACCTTAATATTAATATTAAACATCTGTTAATTATCTTCGACTCACAAAACCAAAGTGCTTAGAAATGAAGAAACTAACTTTAATTTTGTTGAATTTCGCATTTGAAATTTACTTATCAGATTATGTCGCGAGATTTGAAAGAAATTTGCTACACGTTTTCCTTACTTAATTTTGTAAATCCATAATAAGTTCATGGACCAGTCTCCTTATTTCTGCAAATGGTGTGATTTTGGAGAATAGTGCACATACTGTGTAGAACTCTGAAAAGGGAAACTTCAAATTTTGGAGTTATACTCTTATACTGCCAACCTCGAACTACAAAAACTGTAAATAGTAGTTGCGTATATTTACATTCATAATCCGACGGATGCTACCGTGACACCCATAAACCCATCTGACAAGTAGGCCAAAATTGGAACACAATATCAGTCTGTAATGTAGGCTAACACATTGGAGATAACGACACACACAATGCTATAATGTATGTTAAAATGGAATATTTTATCACGCGAGGCCATTCTGGGGTCATTTAACCTCACCTTTCGCAAACAGTTCCGTTAACTAGCTGGGTAATTATCATAGAGAGAACATCAGAAAATGATAACAAATAAACGCAACATTAAAGGGTGGAGGAAAACGATGACTATGACAATAAGTCACATGACCCCACAGACAAATATACTGACTTTATATTTCTAAAACGCCACAAGAACCAAAAGTGATCCCTGTGATGATTTTATCCCAGCCACGCTTTTATTGTAGTTGTTCCTGTGGACACATTGAATGACATGGCCACACGGTCCCTAGCGCCGGCTTCAGTATTTTTTACAAAAAAAAAAGCTGACGACAATGCCGGATATTATGATTGGAATATTATCTCAATATTTAAGGTCACGTGGCAATGCAATCTCTCTGGTGACTGAAGTATTAAAACACATCTAATCCCAAATTAAGTTTGGCAGCATTGAGCTTATCGTCATCAGCGTCAATAAGCGTCCCTTACTGGCCATCTTTGTTCATTTAAAGTACCATGTTCAAGATTGCCAATATAATAATGTAAGAAGCCAAAAAGCATTCTTGATACCTACTTCATTCATGGGATGTTTCTTTGTTTATAGAGTGGATTGAAATTCCCATTAATAATATCTTTGTGAAATTTGGCAACACAATATAACAACAGCATATAGGTTTTCCAATGGGCACTAATTGTGCATCTCTTTTGGATTTCTTCTTTGAAGTAGCAGGAACGCAACTGCGCTGGGTGGTGCTTAGTTTGTTCGTCGCGATATAGCTGAAATATTTTTGAAAGCGACGTTAAATTCTATTCACTCACTCACCCTTTTGTAAACGACTATATGCAGAAACCATAATAACCGATCATTTCAAAGCTAGCTCCATCACACAGTTTCACCAAAAGCGATATAGGCGATATTCTATCTGTGAATAATCAACATATAAATGACGCAGTGGAAATATATTTCCAATTTCCCTGAATTTGAAGCGATAAACTCCGTATCAAATTTCCATGCCTGTTGCGCACATTGTATTAAAGAGAAATCGGGCTGGTGGTGTTAGTCTGTGTAGTATAAATGAATAACAAAGGGTGACATCTTTAAGACTAAGTTTAATGGCCACGGGCTTTCGGAAATAGTGGATATCTGCTTCGTCAGGTGAAGTGAAGTGAAATAGACACAACATCTTTAGACCTGAATATTTTCACCCCTTGTGAATCTATTTCACTTCACTTCACCTGACGAAGCAGATATCCACTATTTGCGAAAGCTCGTGACCATTATACTTAGTCTCAAAGGTGCCACCCTTTGCTATTAATTTGTAATAAAGATAAGCCTTCATTGTAACGATTCTCAAGAGAATTGTTTGGACAAATCCGCGGATTTGAGGTGTGGTGGGTTTGATTCTCGTTGACGGTCAAATTACTCTTCCTCTCTCGTGTGAGTTAAAGAGTAACGTATCATGTCTGTATTATAAAACCAGTTGTGCATAAAGCCAGTTGTGAGTATTACCTATGTGCCAGCATAGCTCAGACGGTAAGTTAAACTCCACGGAGTAGAGGATCGATTCTAACAGGCGGTTAAGTTTAAATTCCTGTCAAAATATAGTTCATATATACAAATTACCTGGGGGCTAACCTAAACTTGTCATTTTCTTAAGACAAACAATACAATTCGGCGTGAGTTGTTCCCCTTACTCATAAAACGTAATTGTTGTGTGTATTGTTTTGATACCAGTTAGTTTGATTTTTTAATGGACGACGGCTGAATATTGAATGACGGACTAGACGCTTGTATCTAGATAGCTAGCTTTGAGCGAATGGAAATATTTGCATTTGTGATGACGTAAGATGATTATTTTCATTGTGATGACGTAAGATTAACTGACAACTGAATGGACTGCCGGACCGGAAATCAACGAAGCAATGATAGCGCAGAAAGTTTGGTAGATAGGGTTAATTTGGTGCAAATGTTGTTGTAAGAAATAGGTCTTTGGGTTATGGACGCGGTAATTCTTTAATGGGCGAAGGCTAAATATTGAATGCCGGTGTGGAGGTGGTAAGAATGTACGGTGGTTACGAGTGTCCGGCCCCTATTTTGTAACCCAGCTAGAACATTTTTTCTCCAGGTGGGGGCAAGTGTCCGTCCTTGGTTGCAATTGCAGAGGATATGAAAAGGGACAATAATCAATCACCAGGACATTCTTATATCCATCACACCGGACTGGATGCTTGTATCATCAGCAGCAACTTTCGTCGAATCAGACACAAACCTCAACAGTGATTATCCATCACATAATGATCTTTCTGTAAAAGCAGCTTTTTATGTAGAAGTTATTTCGCGTGCCCTTTCTATACTACTCATCGCACACTACTCATCGTGCATGCGCAGTCGACCCATTCTACTGTGGAGTGCAAGCCTGGCTCATGGAATCTCAGGTAGTGAAAACCCCAGGTCTCTCGACCCACCCACCCTATCACGCGCCACACCTATGCGACCCGCTGTGAGTGAGGAAAGCGGAGTAGGAGGAGTCGGACACGCCACGGATTATACTAGGGAGATGTATATTATACATCCGAGTGCTCATTCACCCCCATGGATCATTCAACCCCATGGGTTAGTTTATAGGGATAGGGAGATCGCGAGCCCTTTCTATACTACTCATCGCGCATGCGCAGTCGACCCATTCTGCTGTAGGGTGCAAGCCTGGCTCATGGAATCTCAGGTAGCGAAAACACCAGGTCTCTCGCCCCACCCTATCCCGCGCCACACCTATAGGGATAGGGAGATCGCGTGCCCTTTCTGTACTACTCATTGCGCACTACTCATCGCGCATGCGCAGTAGACCCATTCTACTGTAGGGTGTAAGCCTGGCCCATGGAATCTCCGGTAGTGAAAACCACAGGTCTCTCGCCCCACCCTATCCCGCGCCACACCTATGCGACCCGCTTTGAGTGAGTAAAGCGGAATAGGAGGAGTCGGTCACGCCACGAATTATACTAGGGAGATGTATATTATACAGATATAATTATTGCATCATGAGAGTGGGACATCATGATTTGTGAGCTCGAGACAATAAGTGATATACAACGATCGCACAGCACGAGTTGTATATCACTTGTCGAGAGCTGACAAAACGTGATGCCCCAGTTTATAACATCCAATAGTTGTTTTATTATACCGATTGTCCTATTTGAATAAGGATGGTACGGTGAAATAAGCGTATCGTGTTCAACACTGCGCGACCGTTGTTGATTTCAAAACGCCGTGTCAACATCGACTGTTCGATCTCGGATTGTTTGTCGACTCAATCGCATAATTTGGATGAGTAACGTTCTCGGTGATCTTAGGTACATTTTCAAAGTTGCCAAATCGCATTCATTAATTTTCTATCACCAATGGACCGACGAAGATGCACATCAATCTTCGTTTCGGGGAGTATGTTGGCGAGCACTATGGGATGCAACTCTTAGTCCGGCAGATGTCGCTCTGCCGTGGTACATGACATTTATTCAGCGGTAAGGCAAGACATGACTGCATCATCACTGAATATCACGATTTGTAGAATGATATTTGACAGGCTTTCAACCAATGAAAACATTACGAAGGTACCATAAAATCCATTTAACAACGAAACGACTAAAGTCTGTCCATTTTAATTAGTCGTCTACTTTGGAGCTTGCTAAAAATCAATAGTTTTTTCTTTGTTTTTTTGCGGCGTGTTTAACAAACTGTACTCTCCGTGATATCGATAATATTTCACGCTTGAAATAACTTTGTAATTCTTTCCACAAAAAAAACTCCAGTTTCATGTAGCGGGCCTCAATTACATAGGGAGACTAGACTAGTACCCATCCACTGCGCATGACCCGCTATCGCTAAGCTTGTGGACTAGTATCTACTAATGAAAAGACGTAATGGCGGCCAAATTTGAGCCCATACCTTCAACATGGAGTGTTTATGAAATGGCTTGATGCGTAGAGGAAGTGCTACAGATCAATGTGAAAACTATCGCTCAAGATATGCGTCTATTTGATCTTGCTTTAGGATTTGATAACGGATAGTGTTATATGATGATATTCTGTAAAAGATTGTTTCTTTTATCGACCTTCAGTTCGGCCTTGTCAAGAACAGGCTGTACAGCTTGACGAGAGTGTCTGTGGGTCCGCGTCAGTCCGTAACATCACAGCAGAATTTTACACAACGTCACAATACGACGTTATAATGAAATTGTTAATCCGATTGTTGCATAACGTCACAAATACACGTCAACAGGTCATGACATCGCCGCTACAGTGAAGGTCGGCATTATTAGAAGCCTGTCGTCAATCGGCCCAACGTTATTATACGACGGCGGCCAGTGTAATAGGGAGACGTCATAATGTATTCATGCTCACTTGCACAAAGGTCATTGATGCCGGTCCGTGGGAGTGTCGCTTATATCCCTTGCCCAGTGAAATTTCCGAATGATAAACTGCACACACCTCTATGACCATACAGAGCAATACAGACGATTAATGAATCAAACATGCTTAAAATTTATTTACAGTATACTCATTAAAAGATTGAAATCAAACCGCAACGGAATCACGAGAAATTGGAAGATGAACTAAATTCAAAAGAACTGCCTTGGACTTCAATATACAGCTGTATTTATAGTACCTCAATGGACACCACCCAACAATATTGGCAATACCAAATTATTTACAGAATTCTATTTTGAAAATATGGGGTAAAGCCGATACCGATATGTGTACCTTCTGCAACCAAAAGAAAGAAAGTATCCTGCTTTTATTTTTTGAATGTTTTTATTCGAAAGAAATTTGTGCTAGAGTTTTGTATGCTGAGAATTATAAATTTATGTCAAGCGTGATATATTATCGATTACAAGCGTCTGATCCGTCATTCATAATTCAGCCGTCGTCTATTACAGAAGGATATCGCGGTGTAATGGTGGTCATTTTGTAGAGGCCAGTTTGTTCTACACGATGCAAAAGGAAATTTATTCAGAGTTAACTACTGATTTTTGACAAGCTCCAAAGTAGACGACTAATTAAAATGGACAGATTATAACTCCATAATCACATAGAAAATTCTCTTAGCTATGTACAACATCCAATAGTACAAGGGTTAAACTCTGCCTAGAGATGTGTATATGAATGGAGCAGTATTTTGTCCCAACACTCACACGCCATTGTTGATGAAAATAGCGGGACTCTCGCTACCCTGAGCAGACAATAGAACCATTACAGAATCTAGCGTCCCTGGCAGGTCTAGATCTGTACTGGTGCAGGCGACCAATAGGTAAAGACGGGTTGATTCATGTGTGACAAATGTAACGCTGTCAGTAAGAAAATGATGGTGAAACTGAAAATTGCGTTTTCATCGTTCTCTTTCTTTTTCTTGCCTTTTCATCGTTAAATCGTTCAAATGTATTTTATTTAACACCAGATAAATATTTTTTAATTTATTGTATCCTTGTTGCCGACAGAAAATTGCGGAAATGAATAATTTGAAAATTTGGACAAAATATTGGCCACAAGTGCCTTTCAATAATATGACGACACTGAAAGTCACGATGTTGGCCATCTTAGATTAGTTCACATAAATCACATCGAGAGAGGGTAACCTTTAGAGACAAAGAGGATATTCACATATGTTCAACACTGCGCGACCGTTGTTGATTTCAAAACGCCGTGTCAACATCGACTGTTCGATCTCGGATTGTTTGTCGACTCAATCGCATAATTTGGATGAGTAACGTTCTCGGTGATCTTAGGTACATTTTCAAAGTTGCCAAATCGCATTCATTAATTTTCTATCACCAATGGACCGACGAAGATGCACATCAATCTTCGTTTCGGGGAGTATGTTGGCGAGCACTATGGGATGCAACTCTTAGTCCGGCAGATGTCGCTCTGCCGTGGTACATGACATTTATTCAGCGGTAAGGCAAGACATGACTGCATCATCACTGAATATCACGATTTGTAGAATGATATTTGACAGGCTTTCAACCAATGAAAACATTACGAAGGTACCATAAAATCCATTTAGCAACGAAACGACTAAAGTCTGTCCATTTTAATTAGTCGTCTACTTTGGAGCTTGCCAAAAATCAATAGTTTTTTCTTTATTTTTTTGCGGCGTGTTTAACAAACTGTACTCTCCGTGATATCGATAATATTTCACGCTTGAAATAACTTTGTAATTCTTTCCACAAAAAAACTCCAGTTTAATGTAGCGGGCCTCAATTACATAGGGAGACTAGACTAGTACCCATCCACTGCGCATGACCCGCTATCGCTAAGCTTGTGGACTAGTATCTACTAATGAAAAGACGTAATGGCGGCCAAATTTGAGCCCATACCTTCAACATGGAGTGTTTATGAAATGGCTTGATGCGTAGAGGAAGTGCTACAGATCAATGTGAAAACTATCGCTCAAGATATGCGTCTATTTCATCTTGCTTTAGGATTTGATAACGGATAGTGTTATATGATGATATTCTGTAAAAGATTGTTTCTTTTATCGACCTTCAGTTCGGCCTTGTCAAGAACAGGCTGTACAGCTTGACGAGAGTGTCTGTGGGTCCGCGTCAGTCCGTAACGTCACAGCAGAATTTTACACAACGTCACAATACGACGTTATAATGAAATTGTTAATCCGATTGTTGCATAACGTCACAAATACACGTCAACAGGTCATGACATCGCCGCTACAGTGAAGGTCGGCATTATAGAAGCCTGTCGTCAATCGGCCCAACGTTATTATACGACGGCGGCCAGTCTAATAGGAGACGTCATAATGTATTCATGCTCACTTGCACAAAGGTCATTGATGCCGTAAAAAGTAATAACAGGCGGTCCGTGGGAGTGTCGCTTATATCCCTTGCCCAGTGGAATTTCCGAATGATAAACTGCACACGCCTCTATGACCGTACAGAGCAATACAGACGATTAATGAATCAAACATGCTTAAAATTTATTTACAGTATACTCATTAAAAGATTGAAATCAAACCGCAACGGAATCACGAGAAATTGGAAGATGAAATAAATTCAAAAGAACTGCCTTGGACTTCAATATACAGCTGTATTTATAGTACCTCAATGGACACCACCCAACAATATTGGCAATACCAAATTATTTACAGAATTCTATTTTGAAAATATGGGGTAAAACCGATACCGATATATGTACCTTCTGCAACCAAAAGAAAGAAAGTATCCTGCTTTTATTTTTTGAATGTTTTTATTCGAAAGAAATTTGTGCTAGAGTTTTGTATGTTGAGAATTATAAATTTATGTCAAGCGTGATATATTATCGATTACAAGCGTCTGATCCGTCATTCATAATTCAGCCGTCGTCTATTACAGAAGGATATCGCGGTGTAATGGTGGTCATTTTGTAGAGGCCAGTTTGTTCTACACGATGCAAAAGAAAATTTATTCAGAGTTAACTACTGATTTTTTACAAGCTCCAAAGTAGACGACTAATTAAAATGGACAGATTATAACTCCATAATCACATAGAAAATTCTCTTAGCTATGTACAACATCCAATAGTACAAGGGTTAAACTCTGCCTAGAAATGTGTATATGAATGGAGCAGTATTTTGTCCCAACACTCACACGCCATTGTTGATGAAAATAGCGGGACTCTCGCTACCCTGAGCAGACAATAGAACCATTACAGAATCTAGCGTCCCTGGCAGGTCTAGATCTGTACTAGTGCAGGCGACCAATAGGTAAAGACGGGTTGATTCATGTGTGACAAATGTAACGCTGTCGGTAAGAAAATGATGGTGAAACTGAAAATTGCGTTTTCATCGTTCTCTTTCTTTTTCTTGCCTTTTCATCGTTAAATCGTTCAAATGTATTTTATTTAACACCAGATAAATATTTTTTAATTTATTGTATCCTTGTTGCCGACAGAAAATTGCGGAAATGAATAATTTGAAAATTTGGACAAAATATTGGCCACAAGTGCCTTTCAATAATATGACGACACTGAAAGTCACGATGTTGGCCATCTTAGATTAGTTCACATAAATCACATCGAGAGAGGGTAACCTTTAGAGACAAAGAGGATATTCACATATGTTCAACACTGCGCGACCGTTGTTGATTTCAAAACGCCGTGTCAACATCGACTGTTCGATCTCGGATTGTTTGTCGACTCAATCGCATAATTTGGATGAGTAACGTTCTCGGTGATCTTAGGTACATTTTCAAAGTTGCCAAATCGCATTCATTAATTTTCTATCACCAATGGACCGACGAAGATGCACATCAATCTTCGTTTCGGGGAGTATGTTGGCGAGCACTATGGGATGCAACTCTTAGTCCGGCAGATGTCGCTCTGCCGTGGTACATGACATTTATTCAGCGGTAAGGCAAGACATGACTGCATCATCACTGAATATCACGATTTGTAGAATGATATTTGACAGGCTTTCAACCAATGAAAACATTACGAAGGTACCATAAAATCCATTTAGCAACGAAACGACTAAAGTCTGTCCATTTTAATTAGTCGTCTACTTTGGAGCTTGCCAAAAATCAATAGTTTTTTCTTTATTTTTTTGCGGCGTGTTTAACAAACTGTACTCTCCGTGATATCGATAATATTTCACGCTTGAAATAACTTTGTAATTCTTTCCACAAAAAAACTCCAGTTTCATGTAGCGGGCCTCAATTACATAGGGAGACTAGACTAGTACCCATCCACTGCGCATGACCCGCTATCGCTAAGCTTGTGGACTAGTATCTACTAATGAAAAGACGTAATGGCGGCCAAATTTGAGCCCATACCTTCAACATGGAGTGTTTATGAAATGGCTTGATGCGTAGAGGAAGTGCTACAGATCAATGTGAAAACTATCGCTCAAGATATGCGTCTATTTGATCTTGCTTTAGGATTTGATAACGGATAGTGTTATATGATGATATTCTGTAAAAGATTGTTTCTTTTATCGACCTTCAGTTCGGCCTTGTCAAGAACAGGCTGTACAGCTTGACGAGAGTGTCTGTGGGTCCGCGTCAGTCCGTAACGTCACAGCAGAATTTTACACAACGTCACAATACGACGTTATAATGAAATTGTTAATCCGATTGTTGCATAACGTCACAAATACACGTTAACAGGTCATGACATCGCCGCTACAGTGAAGGTCGGCATTATTAGAAGCCTGTCGTCAATCGGCCCAACGTTATTATACGACGGCGGCCAGTCTAATAGGGAGACGTCATAATGTATTCATGCTCACTTGCACAAAGGTCATTGATGCCGTAAAAAGTAATAACAGGCGGTCCGTGGGAGTGTCGCTTATATCCCTTGCCCAGTGGAATTTCCGAATGATAAACTGCACACGCCTCTATGACCGTACAGAGCAATACAGACGATTAATGAATCAAACATGCTTAAAATTTATTTACAGTATACTCATTAAAAGATTGAAATCAAACCGCAACGGAATCACGAGAAATTGGAAGATGAACTAAATTCAAAAGAACTGCCTTGGACTTCAATATACAGCTGTATTTATAGTACCTCAATGGACACCACCCAACAATATTGGCAATACCAAATTATTTACAGAATTCTATTTTGAAAATATGGGGTAAAACCGATACCGATATATGTACCTTCTGCAACCAAAAGAAAGAAAGTATCCTGCTTTTATTTTTTGAATGTTTTTATTCGAAAGAAATTTGTGCTAGAGTTTTGTATGTTGAGAATTATAAATTTATGTCAAGCGTGATATATTATCGATTACAAGCGTCTGATCCGTCATTCATAATTCAGCCGTCGTCTATTACAGAAGGATATCGCGGTGTAATGGTGGTCATTTTGTAGAGGCCAGTTTGTTCTACACGATGCAAAAGAAAATTTATTCAGAGTTAACTACTGATTTTTTACAAGCTCCAAAGTAGACGACTAATTAAAATGGACAGATTATAACTCCATAATCACATAGAAAATTCTCTTAGCTATGTACAACATCCAATAGTACAAGGGTTAAACTCTGCCTAGAGATGTGTATATGAATGGAGCAGTATTTTGTCCCAACACTCACACGCCATTGTTGATGAAAATAGCGGGACTCTCGCTACCCTGAGCAGACAATAGAACCATTACAGAATCTAGCGTCCCTGGCAGGTCTAGATCTGTACTAGTGCAGGCGACCAATAGGTAAAGACGGGTTGATTCATGTGTGACAAATGTAACGCTGTCGGTAAGAAAATGATGGTGAAACTGAAAATTGCGTTTTCATCGTTCTCTTTCTTTTTCTTGCCTTTTCATCGTTAAATCGTTCAAATGTATTTTATTTAACACCAGATAAATATTTTTTAATTTATTGTATCCTTGTTGCCGACAGAAAATTGCGGAAATGAATAATTTGAAAATTTGGACAAAATATTGGCCACAAGTGCCTTTCAATAATATGACGACACTGAAAGTCACGATGTTGGCCATCTTAGATTAGTTCACATAAATCACATCGAGAGAGGTTAACCTTTAGAGACAAAGAGGATATTCACATATGTTCAACACTGCGCGACCGTTGTTGATTTCAAAACGCCGTGTCAACATCGACTGTTCGATCTCGGATTGTTTGTCGACTCAATCGCATAATTTGGATGAGTAACGTTCTCGGTGATCTTAGGTACATTTTCAAAGTTGCCAAATCGCATTCATTAATTTTCTATCACCAATGGACCGACGAAGATGCACATCAATCTTCGTTTCGGGGAGTATGTTGGCGAGCACTATGGGATGCAACTCTTAGTCCGGCAGATGTCGCTCTGCCGTGGTACATGACATTTATTCAGCGGTAAGGCAAGACATGACTGCATCATCACTGAATATCACGATTTGTAGAATGATATTTGACAGGCTTTCAACCAATGAAAACATTACGAAGGTACCATAAAATCCATTTAGCAACGAAACGACTAAAGTCTGTCCATTTTAATTAGTCGTCTACTTTGGAGCTTGCCAAAAATCAATAGTTTTTTCTTTATTTTTTTGCGGCGTGTTTAACAAACTGTACTCTCCGTGATATCGATAATATTTCACGCTTGAAATAACTTTGTAATTCTTTCCACAAAAAAACTCCAGTTTCATGTAGCGGGCCTCAATTACATAGGGAGACTAGATTAGTACCCATCCACTGCGCATGACCCGCTATCGCTAAGCTTGTGGACTAGTATCTACTAATGAAAAGACGTAATGGCGGCCAAATTTGAGCCCATACCTTCAACATGGAGTGTTTATGAAATGGCTTGATGCGTAGAGGAAGTGCTACAGATCAATGTGAAAACTATCGCTCAAGATATGCGTCTATTTGATCTTGCTTTAGGATTTGATAACGGATAGTGTTATATGATGATATTCTGTAAAAGATTGTTCTTTTATCGACCTTCAGTTCGGCCTTGTCAAGAACAGGCTGTACAGCTTGACGAGAGTGTCTGTGGGTCCGCGTCAGTCCGTAACGTCACAGCAGAATTTTACACAACGTCACAATACGACGTTATAATGAAATTGTTAATCCGATTGTTGCATAACGTCACAAATACACGTCAACAGGTCATGACATCGCCGCTACAGTGAAGGTCGGCATTATTAGAAGCCTGTCGTCAATCGGCCCAACATTATTATACGACGGCGGCCAGTCTAATAGGGAGACGTCATAATGTATTCATGCTCACTTGCACAAAGGTCATTGATGCCGTAAAAAGTAATAACAGGCGGTCCGTGGGAGTGTCGCTTATATCCCTTGCCCAGTGGAATTTCCGAATGATAAACTGCACACGCCTCTATGACCGTACAGAGCAATACAGACGATTAATGAATCAAACATGCTTAAAATTTATTTACAGTATACTCATTAAAAGATTGAAATCAAACCGCAACGGAATCACGAGAAATTGGAAGATGAACTAAATTCAAAAGAACTGCCTTGGACTTCAATATACAGCTGTATTTATAGTACCTCAATGGACACCACCCAACAATATTGGCAATACCAAATTATTTACAGAATTCTATTTTGAAAATATGGGGTAAAACCGATACCGATATGTGTACCTTCTGCAACCAAAAGAAAGAAAGTATCCTGCTTTTATTTTTTGAATGTTTTTATTCGAAAGAAATTTGTGCTAGAGTTTTGTATGTTGAGAATTATAAATTTATGTCAAGCGTGATATATTATCGATTACAAGCGTCTGATCCGTCATTCATAATTCAGCCGTCGTCTATTACAGAAGGATATCGCGGTGTAATGGTGGTCATTTTGTAGAGGCCAGTTTGTTCTACACGATGCAAAGGAAAATTTATTCAGAGTTAACTACTGATTTTTGACAAGCTCCAAAGTAGACGACTAATTAAAATGGACAGATTATAACTCCATAATCACATAGAAAATTCTCTTAGCTATGTACAACATCCAATAGTACAAGGGTTAAACTCTGCCTAGAAATGTGTATATGAATGGAGCAGTATTTTGTCCCAACACTCACACGCCATTGTTGATGAAAATAGCGGGACTCTCGCTACCCTGAGCAGACAATAGAACCATTACAGAATCTAGCGTCCCTGGCAGGTCTAGATCTGTACTAGTGCAGGCGACCAATAGGTAAAGACGGGTTGATTCATGTGTGACAAATGTAACGCTGTCGGTAAGAAAATGATGGTGAAACTGAAAATTGCGTTTTCATCGTTCTCCTTCTTTTTCTTGCTTTTTCATCGTTAAATCGTTCAAATGTATTTTATTTAACACCAGATAAATATTTTTAAATTTATTGTATCCTTGTTGCCGACAGAAAATTGCGGAAATGAATAATTTGAAAATTTGGACAAAATATTGGCCACAAGTGCCTTTCAATAATATGACGACACTGAAAGTCACGATGTTGGCCATCTTAGATTAGTTCACATAAATCACATCGAGAGAGGTTAACCTTTAGAGACAAAGAGGATATTCACAGAGGCGGGGGTCTGCCCCCTTCTCCCTCTTCTACACTGCGGTACACCAAAATGGTCACGTCGGATAGGATTTACTGACATCGCGTGCTACAGTATACAATGTTCAATTGGCAGGTTTATGTTGTGTTCCAATTTCGGTCTGAGATGTGAAGTCAAACGGTGCGTGACCTAGTAAAAAAATATCCAAAGGTCCCGCGGTGGCACTCGTCGGCGCAAGCAATCGCATCTGTAAGCAACTTTACAGTTAGGCCCATTTTCGGGGTTGACTACTTGACACTAACGGATATTAGATAATAAGATTTTGAATTTTGTTTCTGTCTGTCAACATGCCATGTTGTCAGCAAATTGTTTCATCAGTTGTTGCATTGCAGCTAATGCCACAACTGCATTTTGACAACTGCAGGCGCCTCCATCACTCGAATAAAGTGGTAGGGTCATGATGTTGATGCTTATTGTCACAACTGGGGACCAGTAATTATTTAACGCATCATATATCACGTTTGATGTTTGAATAAATCTTTGATATATCCACGCGAGTGGTTGGTGGGTGTCTGGTGGGCACGGGATCCTGTTGCTTCAACGCATTTAGCTGAGAATAAACAGGAACTCGATAATGTGTTGTCTAGCCCTGTAATATGACTTGTCTTTATTGCACCATGTAAGCGTCCTGTCTATGTCTTGTGCGCTGTGCTCCGTGTTTTATAGGGTGGATGGGGGGTGCCCGGTTACATGCGGCTTCAAAGATTTCTTCTTTGAGATAGCAGGAACGCAACATGGCTGGATGGTGCTTAGTTGGTTTGTCGCAATATAGCTGATAATTGTTGAAAGCGACGTTAAATTCTATTCACTCACTCACTCACTGTCAGCAAATTAACAATTTCTTGCGCTGTAAAACTCACCTTCACATACCTTATTGCTATCGTGTTCCTACGCGATTGCTCTATTGTAAAACCTTACCACAGAACCAAAAGAAAATAGTCCCTGTAATGCCCAATGCCCATGCGCGAGTACCCAGTACCCTCTCTGTCTGACCACGTCACTTCTTTTCTTTCCTCTACAATCGTAGCGGTCAGACGTGGTTTCTAAGTGCTCTAGTAAAAGTTTCAAGATCTACATCTGGAATACCACGAATTTCCTTACTCATTACCTTGGATTACCTACGGAGATTTCCTGGGATATTACCTTGAGAAGAGAGGGGAATATTACCAAATTCCTGGATTCGAGATTCCTACCTGGACTTCAAACACGTCAGGAAGTATACGTGTCGAATCATAATAAAGATGGCGTCCGTCTTCTGTGTTGTTTGTGGACGATCGAAACCCACGACGGATCCGCATTCAGCTTGTCAGCCGTGTAGAGGTGTTTGGTGCGATCAATATGCTAAATGTGCGGAATGTGAGCTTTGGCCCGACAACGTATTCCAACAATATCTTGTCGGTTCATATGACGGTGAAATTTTGCCCCCGCCCGGCTTCGATAGGGCCGAGAGCTTGGTCGCCTCTCCGTCTCGCTCTTCTGTGAACGAGCCGGACGAGTCTGCATCTCTTGATATGTCCGTAACGCATGATATGGATGTAACTTCATCTAATAAATTGCCGAATGTCGTAAGCATTTCTCCTCCTCCTAGCACCCATTCTGTTTATCTAGGGACCAAGGTGGAGAACGAAGATGGCGGCCGTCCCGCAGGTAAGCTATTGCACGGGACGCCCTTGACCGTGACGGCTACCTTTGATCGTACATCTGTGACGTCACTTCCGACCGAAGGTCCCCTGTTCAGAATAGTGAATCCGGAGAGTGTGACTTCTACCCTAGTCAAGGACCCGTCACTTCCGGAGAATCTGTCGTCATCTCGGCTCAGCTCATCTACGTCTACATTAATTACGGAGATGCCAGCTGTTCCAGCGACTGTAATATCACCTCGTCCTGTGCAGTCTACGGTGATTATTACACCCGTTTCCGGTTTTGCTGAGTCTCGCCATTCCCTCTTGAATGTACCGAGACTATCCAGGGCGCCTTTGCAACAGCCGTTGTCGGCACCTCCCCAGCTTACTCAACCGGAACATTGTCAACGTATGCCTGTGTCCAGTTACGACTTCCGGCCTACGGTAGCTCCGATTATATCGGATGCTTATATGCAACCACTGACTTCATACCTTCCGGTATCGTCTTACCTTCCGGTATCGTCTTACCTTCCGGTATCATCGTCTCACATCGGAACTTCCGCCACTTTTTCTGCGCATGCTCCGACGTCGGCTACTACATCCTACTATAGGACTGCCTCTACGTACGATGTTCCTGTTGATGCATCGGTTTATGGTATTCCGGGTCTTTCATCGATGTAAGATACTAGAGTTACGTCATCTATGAACATAATTCCGGTTACGTCATCGGTGCATAGCAGTCCGGCTCTTCCCTATACTGCACCTCCGTATTCTCCACTTCCTGTACGTAGTGCAGTATATAGGCCTACATCGTATCCTTCTGTGGCTTCTGTAGCCCGACCTTTTGATGTACCCCGTCGAGTGTATCCTACTGCACGTATTCCTACACGACCGACTTCCGGTACATCGGGTGCTTACTTCCGTTCTCCTACTCCTAGGCCTGTTAGATATGCTATGCCATATCATGCGCCTATACCGAGACGGCAAGTGAGGATTGCTCACCCACGTCTGCCTAGATACCCAGCTAGGCCTGCGATGTCACAGTATGCGGCTGCTTCCGGTTCCGCCTTACTTCCTCCTTCTGATAGGCAGTGCCCTCCAGCAACATCTATTCCTGCCAGCCTTTTCGATAGGTTCAATAGATTGTCTGCTGATTTTGCAGCCCTACAGCGTGACATGTTGATGCCTCCTCCACCACCTCCTACACCACTTCCGGTGCCTGAGTGGGCTGGCTATCAACCTCGCCCCGTATCATCAAGGAGGCCGACTTCCGATTCCCACCCTCATCTACCACTTGATCTCTCGCAAGGTAGTAGACCTACACCTCCTTCGTTTGTGCCCAGGTTTACCTCTGTGGATCCTGTGACAGTGAATAACGTTGAGCCGGAAGTGGAAGAACGGACTTCCTTGTTTGATGCTGATCCGGATCTCGCCGCGTCCAGTTATTCTGATATACTGGCACGCCTTTACGAGTTGTTTCCGGATATGACTCCTCCGCCAGTTGTGGAATCCAGAAGGGTCACTGCGATGTCAGATCTCAGACAAGAGCCATCTCATCGCACATCACCTCCGCCTTCTAGAGCCGTTTTCGAATGTGCTGAACGCATGCGGGATGCCTTCTCTCTTCCTAAGACCCAAGATGAGAGGCAACGACAACAGGAATCTAGATCTCTATTTAAGAAATCTAATGGTGTCTTCCCGCTGGAGCGACCCGTTTTCCGGTCGTATTCAGTACACGGTTCACCCTGGCACGATCGAGCTGCAGTCCAGGAACCAGAACTCGATCAATTTCTTGGAGTTACTCCGCCCAAGAAAGACATTCCTCTTTCTGTTCGTCAGATTTGTCTACTGGAGGACACTTCTAGACAGGAGGTGGCGATTACTTCCCATCTGGATTGGTTCCTATATACCATTCGTACGATCCTTAATCGCATACCTCAGACGTCAGCTTCCGGTTTCGTGTCTGTTCCTGTTGATGACGTCAACCTGATGAAGGACTTCTTGACGGCAGCTGCGCGTGCGGACGCGGACTTGATGGCATCTTCAGTCTTCATGTCCGCTATGTTCGTACACTTAAGGCGTCTGGCACTGTTCACGGCCCTGCCTACGTATACTCCGTCCAGTGTGAGGTCGTCCTTAAGGGAGCAGTCCCCCGCCTCGGGACTTCTGTTTGCCGGTGTACTACCAAAGCTGCAGAATGAAATGTCCTCTGCCAGGACCACGCATTCCTATTTTGCACCTCAACAGAGGAAGCGATCGGCCCCAGAGGCCTCGACGTCGTATTCCTCGGCCCCGAAGAAAGCTTCGTCTTCAAGTTCTTCTTCCGGTGCTGGTGCCAAGAAGGATGCGCCCTCCTCTTCGAAATCTGGCGGAGGCTCGAAGGGAGGGGGAGCGGCCACTCTAAACGTGGTGGCGGAAAAGGGAAGTCCGCTAAAGCTCCCAGAGAAATGGAGGGCAGTTCGGGCCATGCAGATGTGCTTCTTGATTCTTGATGGCATGTCTTCATGTCCGCTATGTTCGTACACTTAAGGCGTCTGGCACTGTTCACGGCCCTGCCTACGTATACTCCGTCCAGTGTGAGGTCGTCCTTAAGGGAGCAGTCCCCCGCCTCGGGACTTCTGTTTGCCGGTGTACTACCAAAGCTGCAGAATGAAATGTCCTCTGCCAGGACCACGCATTCCTATTTTGCACCTCAACAGAGGAAGCGATCGGCCCCAGAGGCCTCGACGTCGTATTCCTCGGCCCCGAAGAAAGCTTCGTCTTCAAGTTCTTCTTCCGGTGCTGGTGCCAAGAAGGATGCGCCCTCCTCTTCGAAATCTGGCGGAGGCTCGAAGGGAGGGGGAGCGGCCACTCTAAACGTGGTGGCGGAAAAGGGAAGTCCGCTAAAGCTCCCAAGAAATGAGGGCACGGGCCATGCAGATGTGCATTCTGCATGGCGAGACCGCACGTTGCCGCTGTTCTCAATTCCACCAAATCCGGCGCTTCCGGTAGGCGGGAGACTTGTAAGTTTTTGGCAGAATTGGGAGGCAATCCAGGCGGATTCGTGGGTGTTGAACACCCTACGTCATGGGTATCGACTGGAGTTCGCCACGACTCCCCCGTTGACTGCGTCACCCAAGGCGTCTCGAATTCCTGTGCGTCGGGAGCACCTGATGGAGATTCAGAGGTCCGTGGACAAGTTGGTAGAGAAGGGTACTGCTATAGAACTTCCGCCAAACGATATGTCCCCGGGCTTTTATTCTCCGGTGTTCCTGGTCCCCAAGAAGAACACCACCGAAATGCGTATGGTCATAAACCTGCGTCGGTTGAACAAGGACTTCTTGGCCCCGCCTCCTAATTGCCGGATGGAGTCGTTCAGATCTATTCGTTCGGCTCTGTTACAAGGGGACTGGATGACGTCTCTCGACCTCCAAGATGCATATCTGCATGTTCCGATCTACAGGGCTCATCACAAGTATCTGCGCTTCCTGGTTGGCAACCGGAAGTTCCAGTTACGTGTGCTCCGTTTCGGACTATCCACGTCCCTTGTGTCTTCACCAGAATTTTCAACCCGGTGGCGTCATTCCTGCACACCAGAGGTCTCAAGTACCACTTCTACCTCGACGATTCCCTACTACGGAATCAGTACAGGGAAGAACGCAAGGACACCAATTTCGTTTGGGAGGTCCTTGTTGCTTTGGGCTATCTTCCTCACGAGGGCAAATCGCAGTTGACACCATCCCAGTCTCGAGTCTTTCTCGGAGTTTCCCACGACACCCTTTCAGCGTTAGCGAAACCTCCAGAAGACCGCTGGAAGAAAATTCTGACGTCGGTGCCGACGTTTCTGTCAGCATCGCACAGACGTACTCTCCAGTTCGCTGCAATTATCGGCCTGTTAACATCAACTCAGGATGTAACACCTCGAGGTCGGTTGCAGCTTCGGCCGTTGATGATGCACCTCAACAACCATTGGCCGAAACGGCACCTGAATCCTACTGTCCCTGTGACAGAGGATGTCAAACGTCTCCTACGCTGGTGGCTGCAGCCGGAGAACGTGATGATAGGTGTCACCGTCCTACCCTTTCAGCCGTCCCGTCAACTGTTTACGGACGCATCGATGGAAGGATGGGGAGCACATTTGGGTTCGAGGTCAATATCCGGCTTGTGGAACGACAGCCAGAGGAGGATGCATATCAATGTATTGGAGTTCCAGGCCGTAACCCTGGCCATACAGAGATTTCTTCCAGACCTCAGGAACCAACGCTTGTTAGTAGCGACGGACAACACGACAGTCCTGGCCTACATAAACAAGCAGGGAGGGACTCACTCTCCCCAACTGCTGGATCAAGCACAGAAATTCTTCAACCTATGTTGGGACAACGAAATTTCTGTGCGAGCTCGCCACATTCCCGGTCATCTGAACGTCCTGGCCGACGCATTGTCCAGACCGAATCAGATAATATCGACCGAATGGCAGCTCCACGAAGACATCCTAGCCCAGATGTCTCGGATATGGGAGACGCCGAATGTAGATCTGTTCGCCACCCGTTGGAACCATCTACTGCCGGCCTATGTGTCTCCCGTTCTGGATCCAGCAGCCCTGGCAGTCGGCGTCCTGTCTTGGGACTGGTCCGGCATGATTGCGTACGCCTACCCGCCGCCAGCAATCTTGTCGCAAGTCCTCCGAAAGATCCAAGCACAGCCGTGCGTGGTCTACCTTGTGACTCCGTGGTGGCCCGCTCGCCCTTGGTTTGCAGACCTGATGGATCTTCTCATAGACGTGCCTCGTCGGCTGCCGCTGTGATGGAACCTGCTTCGTCAGCCGAGATCCAGCCTGTACCACTCGAATCCCGGTCTATTTCAACTGACCGCGTTCAAGTGCTCCAGCATCAGCTCGTTGAGGCTGGATTTTCTGTCGAAGCGTCCGAAAGGATGGTCCGGTCCACCAGAGCATCAACGACTGCGGTGTACCAGAACAAGTGGAAGTCCTTCGCTACCTGGTGTTTTGGACGTGGGATTGATCCAACCTCTGCCTCTGTTCACCAGGTAGCAGACTTCCTTTTGCATCTGTTTCATGACAGGCAGCTTGTTCCGGCCACTGTCGACGGCTATCGGTCCGCTATCTCCAGGGTGCCTCAATTGACCACAGGTGTCAACCCATCACTCGACGTCAACCTTTCTGCCCTTCTTCGTTCCTTTCGGGTGGAAAGGCCTACTCCGACACCGCAGCTTCCTAAATGGGATTTGGCTCTGGTTCTTAGACGGCTTTCTGAGCCTCCCTTCGAACCTATCGGCACCTGTGAGATGAAGTTTCTCTCCTACAAGACCGTCTTTCTGATCGCCTTTGCATCTGCCGCCCACGTATCAGAAATCCATGCCTTGGACTTCAGGTCTTTGAGATACAACCCTAAGTGGACCTGGGTGGCGTTATCTACTCTCCCGGACTTTGTTGCTAAGAATCAGTCACTCTACGACAATCTTCCGAGAGAGTTCGTCATCCCGGCTCTGTCCAACATCCTGTCCGCAGCTGTTGACGACGACAGAGTCATGTGCCCCGCCAGGGCTCTCTCCTGCTACCTGGCACGTGTGGAGCATATGAGAGCCGGGCGGGTGCGTCTATTCATCCCTTTTGGGCCCTCTTCAAAGCAGGAGATATCTAAAAATACTATATCTGCCTGGCTTGCCAAGACCATTCGTTTGGCGTACACGGACGTACCACCTGAGGTAATTTCCTTATCCAAGGTCTCCGCCCATGAGGTCAGGGCCATGGCGGCATCCTGGCCTCTATGGACCAATAGATCCGTGTCCGACATTACGTGGGCCTGCTACTGGAGGAGTAATGTTACCTTCGTCTCACACTACCTTCAGGATTTGACGCTCCAACGACGGGACATTTACTCACTGGGACCCCTGGTGGCTGCCCAGTCTGTTGCGGACCCGTCATCCTCGCACTAGACCTCCTAGTGGTTTTACCATTTTTTAAAAAATCTGGTAAGTGTCTGCTCTCCCCAAATTTTCAAAAAAGAGGGGGGCGGGAGGTTTCGGTCTAGTGCTTGTCAGCTATTCACTAGGCCCGCTTATTGTATATATTTAGGGTTGGGTGATTATATCGATGGCCATATCGTCATGCTACATGTCTTTATGGCACTCGATTATCTCGCTGACTCCTGTTTTATCCTTCGCCTATGCTTGAGACTTTTTCTGTTTTGACCACTATTTCCCTCCTCCTGCTATGATATTCTAGCAATAAGGTATGTGAAGGTAAGTTTTACAGCGCAAGAAATATGAAAAATTTGAAAATCAATTTTCCTATTTCTAAGCTTAAACTTACCTTCACATACCGTGATGGCCCTCCCAGCCTCCACGCTGATGGGTTATTCACACTGCGATTGAATAGGAAAGAAGGAAGTGACGTGGTCAGACAGAGAGGGTGCTGGGTACTCGCGCATGGGCATTGGGCATTACAGGGACTATTTTCTTTTGGTTCTGTGGTAAGGTTTTACAATAGAGCAATCACATAGGAACACGATAGCAATAAGGTATGTGAAGGTAAGTTTAAGCTTAGAAATAGGAAAATTGATTTTCAAATTTTTCATGTTTCAATGAATTTTCCGTTGTTAAATTTCAGGAATGTTGTAGATTTGGCATCCAGTACACTTCCGATTGTTGTTATTGTGATGTTTCTGGACTCCATATTGGTAAACAACAATATTTCTCCACGATATATAAATCTGCTCAGCTATTTGTATGATTGAACATGTTTAAGACGGCTTCTTGTCGGAATCATTCAAAACGTTTCTATCTTGTACAATATCCTCTCATGATTCATCCCTCTTAGATTCTGGTGTTACTGGTGTCAATCTGAAAATGCATTTTTGTATTGCTATGGCACAATGATAGCAAGATATTTGGCTCATCATTTCCTACCTTTTATCCAAGGGGCAGTGAGAAAATAACGTGCAGATCCCCATCTGTTAATCTACCTTAATCCTATCTGACCTGGGCTTTTTGGGACGTATCCTGGCCCCGTGGGGCGAAATGGCCGTACCCTTTTTCGTGCCCTTTGAGCTAGGGGGCTGAAACTTACCACACCATACCCTTGGGTCAAGCTCTACCAGAAAATGTAAAAGAATCCAAGATGGCCGCTTCGATGACGTCACAGTGACGGCATTTTTTGGTCGATTTTTCGGTCAGATTTTCTGAAGTTTTTGTTTATGCAATTTCTCCGCAAAAACTGCATGATAAATTAGTAAATATTAAATGTGATTTGAAATAAAATAGTTTTTGTCCACTTTTCACCGCGGAAAATGACGAAGAAAACTCACTTTTCTGGTACCCCACGTGGTCGCCATATTGAATTTACCCATGATCCTCTGCTCTGGGGTCATGCAAATAGGTCAAAATAACCCCCGCTAAACTATAAGGTCACGGAGTTTCAGTTCTCCATTTTTTGGCGTTCCGGAGATAGCGCAGAAAGTTTGCTTGGTAGGGGGCGGGGGGGTGGTGTCCACCAGAATTTTGAAACTCGAAGGATAGAAGAAATGATCGACTGTTGAATTAAGCATAATTTCGTCGTAGACGTTGACTTGCTGCTGAAGGTCGAATTCGAATTGCTAAAGGCCCATTTCCACAGCACGCTTCGCGACAACCACAACAGCAAACCACAACTATATGCAGTTCGGCATATTTCCACAGAACGTGTCATGACAGCGACACTCTCTCCATTTCAGCCATTCAACAAAAGGGATTCCCTTCAACGTAACCGGGCTAACGATTTATATTCCCTCTGATTGATCAATAGTTCAGCGACAACGCGTTGAAATAGCCCTAGTTCTAATCGTGCCGCGCCTCAAAAATGTGGTTCTGATGTCCCCGCAACTGATGCATGCTTTGAGTACTGCACCATTGAATAACATGAGGGTTATTTTTCGGATGTGGTTGTCGCTGAACTATTGACCAATCAGAGGGGATAGAAATCGTTGGCCCGGTTACGTTGAGGGAAATCCCTTCCGTTGAATGGCTGAAATGGCGGGAGTGTCACTGTACCGCGTGCTGTGGAAATGCGCCGAACTGCATAATTGTGGTTTGCAGTTGTGGTTGCCGCGAAGCCTGCTGTGGAAATGGGCCTTTAGAGGTTGATATTATGTAATTATCGATGGAAAGCATTGGAAACTTCACAATATGCAATCATTCAGCAGATCAAAACTTGAGGCGGATACTGGTAGAATATCGA
This sequence comes from Hanleya hanleyi, assembly GCA_036873755.1. Classification (NCBI taxonomy): domain Eukaryota; kingdom Metazoa; phylum Mollusca; class Polyplacophora; order Lepidopleurida; family Hanleyidae; genus Hanleya; species Hanleya hanleyi. The sequence continues at coordinate 118,922 of JAVTVY010037112.1, forward strand.
TAGAGAATTTTGTCGCGGGTAAGCAAGACCTTTATATTCTTCTGGTAGACTGAGAAACCCGTTTCGATTGCTTGAAGCCATATCTGCATAGACCAACACCGGTTGAAGAGATTAAATATAAATTTGAACTCATTTTTGTAGGCCATTTCCATGGGGACGCTACGAGGTTGTGGTCGGCAATTTGTTGGTGCCCTGTGTAACGTCCTGTGGTATATAATGGTCGCTATCCCAAGTTCCGTGGTTTTCATGTTCGTTTTAAAAATTGGAAGCCAAGGTAAAATGCGATATCACAGAATCAGCAATTCTTTGTGACAAATCATAAATGAATCCGAATTAAATACTTAAAAACAATTGTCATCGAATTCAGATACAGTTTCGCCCAGAACCAAGTACCTTCATATAGGTTGTCCAGTACTGCGCAACGCATTCATGATATGTAGATTAATGCATGTGGTGCGCGTCACCATGGTGCACTCTGATGTACCATAGTGTACTAAGGTGCACAACGAGCTTAGTAGTAAATAAAGGTGAAATTCCCGCGCATTCAGGTGCAGATAACTCTGTTTCAACAATTCTTGGTTATCTCCCCTGATTCGTACCGGAAGTGACCATTGACCCCTGCGCATGCACACAATAGCGGATACAAATTGTGCGCAGGGGTTAAAGGTCACTCCCGGTACGAATCAGAGGAAACAGGAATTGTTCAGAGCTATCTGCCCCTGAATACGCGCCAGTTTTCCCTTTCACTAATTATCAAATGACGTCACTATGACATCACATCCGGTCACGTGACATTCGGGTCACAGGTTACGTTTGGGTCAAAAGGCCACTTCCGGTCACGTGACGGCCCAGCAAGAGTTATGTGCCCCTACATTAGTCTTCATGGAGCCGTAGCTGCCTTTACATCTAAATAGGCCTCCAACGGTCATTTTACTACTCATCAAGTCGACGTCACTATGACGTCACATCCGGTGACGTGACATCCGGGTCACAGGTCACATCCGGGTCAAAGAGCACTTCAGGTCACGTGACGGCCCAGCAATAAGTCCCTACATAAGACCTCAGTGACGTAATCTCCCAGAATGCACGTCATTAAACATGGTTCCCGACAATATCGCCAGCTATATGCCCAGTATAAATGACAAGTGGGGCACCCTCAGCTTCTCCACATAGCCTTACAGCGAGAGAAGGGAAATCCCCAAAACCGTACGCGTATTGGCACGGAAAAATACATAAATAAAGGGGAAGTAAGACTTATAGTAATAAAGATAACCTATAGGTGTTGTAACCAATATATTCTGTTTATTTATTCGGGAAATGTCTCTCAACGAGAGTTTGGCAGTTTGTTTTCTCCAATGATTATTATTGTGCCATGACGTTATTTCATAATTATTAGATGGCACTGAAATTTGCAGGAGCGTTTCGGCAGTTTTCGGGTAGATTGATATACATGTAAATACAATCGTCTACTCCGTCATTCATTATTCAGTCGTCGTCCATTAGAGAATTTCCGCGTCATGATCCAAAAATCTAATTCATATAACAGCATTAGCACTAAATTAAAACAAAAGGATTCATAATAAACATAAAAGTAGGCTAGTTACCCACAGGAGAGAAACGGTCGACAGTTCATTCAGTGTTTCCAGAAAAACGTCATGATATTCCAGAAATATCAGATCCGTATCGCTCTTCAGTATTCTTAATCTGTATGATTTTCGTAGAAAAGCCGTTATCTTGAGAATGGTGTATCTCAGTCACGCTTTGATAGTGACCGTTCATAAGAACATTATGGGGATATTGAAGTGCATGGGTCCATATGGCCCTTAGTCCAGATCGATTGACTACGATAGCTAATATTCGATCGTTTGAACCGTACTACATGACACTGGCCACGCCCACTCCCGTATTGCACCATGACTGCAACTGATGGTGCACCGGAGGTTCGCTACTCATGGTTTAATTCCGCTTAAAGCTCAGCTCACACGGCGAACATTTTGCTGTATTAGAATCAAAAATTACATTCCGAGCTGTTTTGTCTGCTGTGTGCGGGGCCCCATAAACAGAACACATCTGTTCGGAACAAATGTGAGATCAAACTTGTTTGGTAACATGTTTTGCCCTGGAACAATTTTTCGTCGTCTGTGTGCGGTGACTGCGAACATTTCTCGGAACATTTTCCAACTATTACCCAATCAACTGGCGAGCCTCTCCCATGTGACAGAGGGGGCTACGTCTACTTGTGGTGCTGGCGGTTTGTTTCGAGAAGAAGTGTTCGCTGTGTGCGGGGAACTGGAACAAAAACAGGCAAAAACGCGAAGCACTGTTTTTTGTTCAATGTTTTTGTTCTGATAGAACAAAATGTTCGCTGTGTACGTTGGGCTTAAGCCGGTGCTAGGGGCCGTGTGGATACTTCATAGGCTCAACCTGGACAGCTGCAATAAAAGCGCGGCTGAGATACTAAGGCAACATCCGAGAATCCATCTATTCTCGGGTCTGAATGTGAGGTGCCGAGGGAAGCTTTCCTGTGGAGTTATATGGTTGCTTTTTAATCGCCAGACGTCACTCAGTTTTTCCCACCTGCTGCATATCACTCCAACCAGTAGTGCACTACAAAGATTAGTTTTTGACGGCACTGTATCCACGCCGTTTGTCATTACTAAAAGATTTTTTTTGGGAACACATCATTCATAGTTACCAAGAGATTTGACTAACTCTGAAGTTTTGCTCATGTTAGCTTCTGTAGAAAATATCATCTCTGGTGTTCTATTATATCCGAGCCTTCTTTCAGCATCTATTTGCGGATCAATTGTCCAAGTGACCAGAACTCGTTGACGAAAACGTAAACTGACTAAAAGAGACGACCCATTTCGCTAGAGCTGAACCGGGAAATGTTCACTGGATAAGCTTAACATATGCATAAGCTATATAACTGGACATGATCGATACAGGGTCTCAGGTATAACATATGAAATATATTTCTGATGATGTATTTATTATTCTTTTTATACTCGCAAGGTTTCTGGTGGGGGCTAGTTTGTGGATGTGGACCGATGGCGTGTATGTACCTCTTCATCATTAGTCGAATAGACTGGCAGAATGAAGTTCAAAAGGTACGAAGGCTTCATTGTTCTCTGTATAATATAGCTGTGACAAAATATGCAAAAGCATTGTGCTATAGCTTTCCGGAACGTGTCTGATCTCCCCCTGAATAACTGCCGCTCTTTAAGATTAGAGGTATTAGAAGCTGCTTCCGGGAAGTAGTCGCCTCGGTTTCACTTTTCCTACGAAGTAGGCTCTCATTTGCAAATTGTCCGGTAATAAGTGAGTGAGTGAGTCCATCGGAATACTTTCATCGGCAAATTAAGGAGAACCGTTGATATTAGAACCTTGATTTTTTGCATGAAGGTGCATTAGGGACTGTTACCAGCAAGTTCTGATCTGACCTACTTTTGATGAAAATTTCTGGTGATGTTTGATGAAAATTTCTTGTGATTCTGACTTGGACTGTGCCCATATTAATATTGGCAGGATTTCAACTTGAGGCGGGGGGATTTCCAAGAGTTCAGCGCGCGTCGAAGTCCTAATGCTGCCATGTCACCATAGACACCCGCAATTATTTGAAATAATATATTGATCAACTAGTCTAGAATATTTGTTTGAAAATCTATTTTTTTTATATTTTCTACATGAACCAATAGATCTTGTACACGTGTACATTATGAAGATAATTTTCTTGAAAAATAGACTATTAAATTACTAAAACTAATTGTGAGGTCCTTTGGTACCTACCGGAAGTTCTCTGCACCAATACGGCCCTGATGAAACAAGGGAGATAAAACGCTTTCCGAATTGGGCTATTGGGATGGCTGGATATTATGATGCGGAGCCAGTCTACGTCGAAAGGAACGCAACAAAATATTATTGTGCATGGAAATGTTAGTCCTGATTTGTATGTGAACTGTATATCGACGTATCTTGTCAACTTTGTGATTTCGGTGTGTTTATTTTGTAGGCTGAGAAACGGACCACGGAAGGGAGAAACAAGGAAGTGTTGACAGAGAAATCCCCACTATTTTTGGATAATATAGGTATATTTTGTCAATATACAAGTGTTAAGTAAAGTCTAATTCCTTCTATTAAATAATTCGATGCGAAAACTTAACCCTATCTGGCCTGGGAGATTTGGGACCTGTCCAGGCCTGGGAGGGCCGAAATGTCACCCTCATTAAATATTTTTTTACCCCTTGAGATAGGGGGCTGAAACTTGCCACACTACACCCTTGGGTCAAGCTCTAACAGAAAATGTAAAAATAATCCAAGATGGTCGCTTCGATGACGTTACGTCATTTTCAAAACGGTCATTTTTTTATTTTTAGATTTTTTTATTTATGTGTTTTCATCACAAAAAGTGCATGGTACATTAGCAAATAATAAAACTGATTTGAATTAAATTAGTTTTTCCCACTTTTCGCGGCAGAAAAGCAGGAATTTTGATGAAAAATGACGAAAACAGCATTTTTTAACACATCTGGGCCGAAGGCCCGATGGGCTTATGTCATGGCCTGATTGTCCGTCGTCTTTTGTTATCGCGATTCCTCAGGAACTACTGCATGGATCTTTCTCAAATTTGGTACACAAGGTCCCCTTGGGGTCTAGTTGTGCAAGATACCTTTTGTGGTCTGATTCAGAAATCCAATATGGCCACCAGGCGGCCATCTTGAATTTCCCGATGAAACATTGTTATCGCGATTTCTCAGGAACTACAGCATAGATCTTTCTCAAATTTGGTACACAGGTTCCCTTTGGGGTCTAGTTGTGCAAGATACATTTTGTGGTCTGATTCAAAAATCCAATATGGCCACCAGGCGGCCATCTTGGATTTCCCCATGGAACATGGTTATTGCGATTTCTCAGGAACTACTGCATGGATATTTCTCAAATTTGGTACACAGGTTTCCCTTGGGGTCTAGTTGTGCAAGATAGCATTTGTGGTCTGATTCAAAAACCCAATATGGCCAACAGGCGGCCATTTTGGATTTCTCCATGAAACATTGTTATTGCGATTTCTCAGGAACTACTTCATGGATCTTTCTCAAATTTGGTACACAGGTTCCCCTTGGGGTCTAGTTGTGCAAGATACCTTTTGTGGTCCGATTCAGAAATCCAATATGGCCACCAGGCGGCCATCTTGAATTTCCCGATGAAACATTGTTATCGCGATTTCTCAGGAACTACTGCATAGATCTTTCTCAAATTTGGTACACAGGTTCCCCTTTGGGGTCTAGTTGTGCAAGATACCTCTTCTGCTCTGATTTGAACATCTCATATGGCCACCAGGCGACCATCTTGGATTTCCCCTTGAAACTTTGTTATCACGATTTCTCTTTACCAAAATCCCTTCTCTGTGACTACTGAAACCAAACTCCAATATTTTCAATTCCAGATAACGCATAACTACTTGGTTACTAATACACTTTTGAGTAAGTGGGGAAAGGCAGAGTCGGACAGATGCAGTTTTTGCAATAATGATAGGGAAACGATCTTACATTTATTTTGGTCATGTATCCGTGTCAGACATATATGGGCTCAATTCCAGGCCTGGGCTGTAGAGATAAATATTACATCTGAAATGGACCTCTCTCACAGAGACGTGTTGCTGGGGAAAGCAGGTACAACGGCTCTGGTTAACCACTTACTTTTAATTGTAAAATCATGCCTGTACGGTTCCAGAAGTAGAGGTACAGTCCCTAGTTTCATGGCTGTGCGCGAATCCATTTATCGGACGAAAGACTTAGAAAAAAATATTGCTTTAACTAATGGCTCTCTCGCAGCCTTTCAAACCAAGTGGGGTCCCCTAGCTGATCTACACGCTACCTAAATACATCATATTGATATAATAAGGAAATATGTGAAATAAATCCTTCATCTCCTGTAATTTTTTACTTAAATTCGATGCGAATGATATATTATCTGAGCTACTTCTGTGATATATAATTGAGCTACAGTTTACTGTTTCTTGTGGGGAGTAAATATCTACCTTTTATATTTGAACGTATATATATATATGTGGTTTAGCAGTATAATATACAGTTTTAGCTCATATTCTAAAAAAAAAAAAAAAAACGATTTCTCAGGAACTGCTGCATTGATCTTTCTCAAATTTGATACACAGGTTCCCCTTGGGGCCTAGTTGTGCAAGATACCTTTTGTGGTCTGATTCAAAAATCCAATATGGCCACCAGGCGGCCATCTTGGATTTCCAGATGAAACATTGTTGTCGTGATTTCTCAGGAACTATTCTATGAATCTTTGTCAAATTTGGTACACAGGTTCCCCTTGGGGTCTAGTTGTGCAAGATACCATTTTTTTATATTTTTTTTTTATTTTTTTTTTTTATTGCATATAAATAATATAATTGTACAGTAGATCATATAAACATCTTATTTACTTCCTCATTCCCACATTCACACCGGTCCTTATATCATTCTTGGATATTGCAAAACATCATTTTAAAAGCATAATGTGATCATCAACACGCTGATTTAGCCAGATTTCAATATAGTATGAAATAGAGCCCATTTTTTGTTGAATTTATCCATCCTTAATTCTTTTTGTGCTATGTATTTTTCATTGGAGAATTGGTCTATAAATATGTTTAGGAGCGATTTGAAATTGAGTTCCATTTTTAAGAATTTATTTGTGTAAATATATCTTTTTGTCAAAAGCATCAACGTGTTGATAGCACATTGTTCTTTCCCCCAACCTAATATGATTTTTTCTTTGTTGATTTCCCCATGTATACCCAATAGCTTTAGCCATTCTTCTAAATGTCCCCAGAGTTTTTTAACTTTTGAACACGAAATAAATATATGCTCGATAGTTTCTCTTGCACTTAAACAATAGTCACAATTATCGTTGTCTTTGATAGAGATTGTATGTAAAATGGAATTTGTCACCAGTATCCGTTGTAATATTCTGAACTGTATATCTCTTAGTTTCGTATAGACTGTACACTCAAAGGGGGTTTTGTGTACAACTTCCCAGTTGATCTGGGACTCGAGATTTAAAATACCTTCCCATTTGTCTTCAGCACTTGCTTTCAAGTTATGTTCATAATTAAGAATATCATAGAACTTTCTGCATCCCTTCCTCTGCGCTGTCAAAAGTTGAAGGTGGGAGCTAAACACCGGACTTGTTTTTTGTTTACCTGAGAAATCTGTCCTTATTTTATTTTTCCATTCATTAGGTATACTCCTTAATAATTCTGTATAATCCAGAAATGTTCCTTTTATATCATATTGTGATTTCATATCAGTGAAGTTAAAAAAGTTTCCATTTGTATCTATCAAATCTCTTAGATATCGAACTTGTTTGTCATACCATGCAGTTCTTCACAAAATAAGATGAGTGTTTAAAATTTAGGTTGAACCATAAAGGTTCATTGAATAAATCATTTGACGATGTGACCTTTGATTCTCGTTGTAACTCATACCATGACAGAAAGGTATCTTTCCAAAAGGGGTTCGTTATGCTGTTCAAGTTGCTTTTTAACCAATTTGCACCCAGAGTACACACATACATATGTATATTGCTATTTAGAAGATTTTGCCATTTCCGGTTATCAAAGATTAATCTCCGGATCCACGATACTTTTAGTGACCGAATAAATGACACAAGATTAACCATTCGTAGACCGCCGTATTTGTTGTCTTGAGTAATTTGTATCCTCTTGATTTTATCAGGCTTTCCATCCCATATAAATTTGTATAGTATAGAGTTTAATTTTTTTATAATATCATCCAGTGGGTTTGGCAGGGCAAGGAAGAGATGTATAAGTTTTGACAAAGCAAGAGATTTTATCACCGTTATTCTACATAGAAGGGTCAAATTTCGTAGTTTCCATCTATGGAGTTCTTTTTTCAGGTCATTTATCAGGTCAATTGTCTAAAAATAAATTGGTATTTTCTAGTGTTTCATTTGAATGTGAATACAAGTGTTCATAAAATAATTTTTGCTCTTGCAAGATATCCTTAGTATTGTATATATCATCCCCTTTTGTTGTAGTTAATTTTGATATTAATTTATTCGTATAATTTCTTTTTTCTAGTCCTAGAAAAAACTTTGTGGGTTTTTCCCCATCTTCTATCCATTTTAGTTTCGTTCTTTTGATCAGACCTTCGATTTTTTTCTTTCTTAATCTTTCTAATTCCAATTTAGTGTCTCTCAGTTGATCAAGTTTGTTTTCTGCAATTGTTATAAAGTTGCATTGTATTTCCTCTTCAAGTTGTACAATTTGTTCTTCTAATTCGGTCTCTCTCTTTGTATCAACTTTCTTTTTGGCTGAAGAAAATTTTATTGTTTCGCCTCTTATCTTCATCAGTAAGGTTTCTAAGAACAACTGATCATCTACATGTATACACAGCTGTACCTCTGATTTTGAAATATTTTGCAGCTTCTCTCTCGAATAAGGTATGAGTGCATATTCTTCTACTGTTTCAGATATGATAGATTTAACAATATTTAGATACTCCATTTCATTTAATAGTGAACAATTGAATTTCCAGTAGCCCCTACCTCTTTGTGAATTCATAAATTTGCACTTTAAGGTAACCGCCGAATGATCACTCTTATAGCCTGGTATTATAGCTGCCTCAGTTGTAATATTGAAAATATCATTACTTGTTAGAAAAAAGTCTAATCTAGCCTGCTTTCTGAGATTTCTTCTTCTCCATGTATAGCGTCTGGTGTTTTCATGCAATACTCTCCACGCATCAACGTAATCTTTTGTCTTCATTAGATCTAGGACGGATTCCCGGGCGTTTGGGTGATTTATATGCTTATAATTATCGGTGTCTATTTCTGGATTCAGGACTAAATTCCAGTCACCACAGATTATCACAGATGGATTTTCTATTTCTTCGATTTTTTGTTTGACTTTATTAAAAAAGGAGGGTTCGTCAGTGTTTGAAGCATAAATACTTACTAATGTTACTGGAACGTCATAAATTTCCACATTGATAATTATGTAATTTCCTTGGGGGTCAATATGCAAGATACCATTTGTGGTCTGATTCAAAAATTCAATATGGCCAACAGGCGGCCATCTTGGATTTCTCCATGAAATATTGTTATTGCGATTTCTCAGGAACTACTGCATGGATCTTTCTCAAATTTGATTCGAAAATCCATATGGCCACCAGGTAGCCATCTTGGATTTCCTCATGAAGCTTTATTATCGCGATGTCTCAAGAACTACTGCATTATCTTTCTCAAATTTGATACACAGGTTCCCCTTGGGGTCAAGTTGTGCAAGATACCTTTCCTGGTCCGATTTGAAAATCCAATATGGCCACCAGGTGGCCATCTTGAATTTCCCCATGAAATTTTGTTATCGTGAATTCTCAGGAAATTACTGATCTTTGTCACAGGTTCCCTTTGTGATCCAGTTGTGCAAGATACATTTTTTGGTCCATTTCGAAAATCCAATATGGCCGCATCTTGAATTTCCCATGAAACTTTATCATGAAATCTCAGGAAATTACTGCATGGATCATTTAGTGTTCGGGGGGTGGGGGGACAACACAAGCTAGAAACTCACCTATTGCAGTTCTTTAGTAGTAGTGCCGTGGCACTATCTTTTGGTACCCACATGGACGCCATTTTGAATTCATCCATGATCCACAGCTCGGGGGTTATGCAAACACATTTAGGCTCAAAATGATGCCAGTATGATGATCTACAAATTCAAGGAGCTTCAGCTCTCAATTTTTTTGTCGTTCCGGAGGTATGACAGAAAGTTTCGTAGGGGGCCAAGATCCCCCCTCCAACGCCAGGCCTGGTAGGGTTGAACTACTATAAATCTATGTTATATATATATATATTTATGTAGCTGCGTTGCACAGCCTCTGTTCAGGACGGAGTCATGACTCCTTATTGGAGGATATATAGTTATTGGACGGGTGACCTGAAAACAAACGGTTTTTAAAGTGTATCTAACGCTCATCAGGGATTCTTGTCGTGAAACTGGGTATATGTTTGAAGTCGGGGAGAGTTACCTGAAATGAAAATAATCCCAAAGGCACTCAACCCATAGTGAGGCTAGATGTGTGTGTGTGTGTGTGGTGGAGTTGTGAAGGGGGGGGGGGGGATCTACTGATCACGTTCACACTGCAGCAAGTACTTGATCAGCCATTCATGTGACCAGGCATTATTTAAAAGTTGCCATCGTATAACATATGTGAACAGTGCGATGGTATGGATTCTCATTACTTCGCTTAAAGGGGAATCCAGCAACGGTACCTCCCACGAGACCCCAAGTGAATCAACAGGATGCCCTAGGGGAGCATCAGGAGAATCCTCTATATGCCTTGGATCCTCGTGAAGAGGGGAGGAGAGAGAATTCATTGCTGGATTCCCCATTTCTCTTGGTGTAATGGATAAATTATGAATGTGAACAACAACAACAACAACGATCATTTGCTTCTGTCCACTCCTGTTCTCAGTCTTGATAAGAATTCCCATAGACTATAATAACTTCGATCAATTTAGAACATATTATTCTTAGAAAATGAGAAATTTCCACAAAAATTTAAGCACAATGTACACGTGTGGATAGTAACAAACATGTGTTGTCCTTCACATTGATGATTCATCCTTTTACATCCTCGCGTTGATCCAAGAACTTGAGGGATACGGTATCACATTTGGAACAAAAGTTTTGCAAAACATTCTTGGGGAGACGATATATGTAACGGGTGTAAAATATGACATCGAAACTTCAGATTAATGTGGATTGTACTACCCATGGTAGACGCCAAACAACAGACACGCGAAGATCTCACAGCCACGTGGTGGAGCGATTAGGGTAATCATGTGAAGAAACTGGAGAATCGTGACGAATCTATTGGGGTATCTTGTCGAGAGTGGGGGTTAGCTAAGGGCCACATACCCATTTCGGCATCATAGTCAATCCTCTGGGCAAGCGTTCTGAAACCCAAGGGAACCTGCTCGAGAACCTGACGCCTCTAGCTTCTAGATACCCCTTTTGGCATCATGATGAATTTCCCTTTTTCTCTCATCTAACATTGGAAATTTAGCAGATGTACAATGGGTCATTCAGCTTGGTTTGGGAAAACCGCTCCTCTCTCGCTCCTTGGTAGGCTTTTCTCCTACCAAGAATTTCTACTTTTTCAGGTGGGTCTTCAGATAACATCCATGTTATTTGACGTAAATTCGTGCAGTTTAAACACAACACTGTAGATATGTAGAACTGAATAAAAGTGCCTCGATTTTTATTCTTCAAATTTTGCTTCCGTTTCAAATTATCTATGCTTGTAGTTTAATGGGTAACCTTGTTCGGATTTATTAGAATTATTGAACTTTGAACTATCATGAAACCATTTCAAGGACGAAATAGAAAAAAAAACAAGGCACACTTTTTCCGCCGAGAAATATATTATAATATAAGAATCGGAAATTTTAAACATTTCTGGTGAAAACTTCAGAAGTTGAAGGCAAGAAATTTTGAACACTAAGCTTTGCGTCATTTACAGACATGACACATAGGCAGTTGGACTGAAGCGGTGCACCTTTATAACCCTCTTGAATAGTTCGCTAATATATGATTTGCACTCTAATTGTATTTCCCACCTTCCTGATTTGTTTTTCGTATACTTTCTTCCAATTGTAGATTTCCAGTCAGAGTTCGACAACACGCCTAATAATTACCCAAATACGGTGAGAATGGAGCTACCAATAACTGAATGTTTTGATTCGTCTATGTCCAGGTCTCAGAAACTTCGCCTTCTTTTGAAACGGTGTGTGACGTGTTTGGTAGTACTGGGAATATTAGCAGGTGGTGCCGTGATACGAGTTTTCGCCCCCGTACCTTCGCAACCATTGTTTAAATTTGTGCCCATGAACAACACCAGGATCTCACTGGAATCTTCTACGAACGTGTATATCTTATAGGACAAACGATGGGGTGGTGCGATGCATAAATCGGACAAAGCGGTTCACACATGGATATACAATAAACGGACTACTTTCCAGAATGCTTACTAATTAGCCGGAGTCAAAATATATGTTCGCGGGTTGTTTTCTTCTAAGCAAAGTTCCAACGGAAAGATAGTCAATACTGTTAGGACCATAAAGAGAGACCTGAAGTTTGGAAACATTTGAAAGACGATTAACACAACACCATGATTCGCACTGTATAAATTCCAATCTTGGCAGAGGTTTGTTTATGTTATTTGTACAACAGAGAACAATGTGTTGTTTTATGCGTTTTTAATTCCCGTTCTCTACCTGTAAAGTCTGGAGTCCCACAAGGCTCATTACTTGGACCCCTCATGTTTGATTGATTTGTTAACGATCTCCCAAATGTATTAATCATGTATCACTCATGTATATCAATGTTTGCGGACGATTTCAGAATTTTCAAAGAGATCACCACAATACATGACCGTTTATTGCTTGGGGGCGAGCTGTGTAATGCTGCCTTATGGTGACAACTGGAAACTCGCTTTTAACTTTCTGAAATATTATTGTATTACTTTTACCTTGAAGAAAACTGTTCTTATACACAATTATGTTTTATTAAATGACTTTGTTTTACAAAGGGTCAGTCAGATCGATATCTTGTCATTTAATCTCAACTTCGGCAGTGATATTGAAAATCCATGTTCTAAAGAATTTCGTGTGGTTGGTTTTATCAAGAAGAATGGTAAATATTTTAAATCTACCGATACTTTACGCCCTCTCTGCGTTCCTCTTGTCTGGGGTAACCTAGGATATTGTCACCCGCTCTGAGCGCCTCATGCTGTTTGTCATATTTATTGACCGCTTCGAGCGGATTCCAAAGAGATTTTAAAACTGCTTGTATTTTAAAGCTGGGAAGAGTCATGGCATTCTTATTTATACGCAAATGCACAGAGATTTTAATCTTCATACTCTGAGTCACCGTAGAATAGTTTTTATTTATCACTTTTACATGACATTGTCAATTCACGTTTTAACTCTTCTTAATCAGAAATCTTTTTACGCTCCTTCAAGGCGTTTTCGTAATTCACTTTATATACCTTTCTCTTGAGTGGATATAAGAAAATACTCATTTGTCCCTCGAGTTTTAAGAGAATTCAACCATGTTGGTGGACCTGGTGGACCTTGACCTTTTCACGTCCAAGCGATGTAAATTTGTTAACTATTTTTTGTTAACTATTATATAGTTAAAAAAAATAGTTTATGTTTACGATTTCAACAGTGTTCTTGATTAATTGTACCTGATTTTCACGTTTGCACTTGTTAAGCTACATGTATAAGCACAATAATATTAACTTGTATTTTCTTCTTAAATGTCCATCTGCCCCATGATTTAGCGTTTCAATAACCTGTAATTGGGTTTCGGTTCGTTGGTCATTTATTTAATAAATAAAAATAGTAATAAAAAAGAAAGAGATAGACCACATATCGGTACATGATATAGTTCATTTCTCAACAAATCAGGTTGGGTGGGCACGGGTTCTTGTTGCTTCAAGGCATTTTGCTGAGAAGCAACATGAACTTGGGAATGTAATGTCTAGCACTGTAATATCACTTGTCTTTATTGCACCATGTAAGCGTCCTGTCTGTGTCTTGTGTGCTGTCCTCAGTGTTTTATAGGGTGGATGGAGGATGTCTGGTTCCATGCTGCTTCAAAGATTTTTTCTTTGAAGTAGCAGGAACGCAACTTGGCTGGGTGGTGGTTAGTTGGTTCTTCGCGATATAGTTGAAATATTGTTGAAAGCGACGTTAAATTCTATTCTCTCACTCACTCACTCAACACATCAGTGTCACATTCTCCTATTTAGTCAGAATCACAGTGCCTGTCCTTTTTTTAGCATACTCAGCTTTGAGGGACCGTGTGGTTTTGTTTACATTGTGATTTTCATATAACCAAAACGCACGTGACTATAATCATCCAATCAGCCGCAATCTAGAAGGTACTGTGGTGCAACCGAACAATTTGAGAATAAAATTTAAAACCACAGGTACTTGAAGGCGTTACGGGAGTAGACCACGTTCATTTTTTACTGTCATAGCTAAGACAGATCATGACTAAACACGGGGGTCATCATAATATTTGTAGAATATTGTGCAATTTGTGTTTGTACCCTGTATCATTGGATCAGCAGAGTAAAGATCCCGTTTTCTTGTTCAGAGTCCGTTTTCTTTAATTTACAATATGGAACAAACCTGATATAGTTCTTCCGAAAGGAAAATAGAAATGCGGATCTCCATACGTATTTTAAATGATGGCAGTTTATCAGATGAACGGAGCCGTTTAAGTCCTACTCAGGGGGAGGTTGGGTGGGGTAGTTGGGATGGAATTGAGAAAATATTCTTGGAGACAATTTCCAAGGCATTTGTAAGCCTACCTTTTTGCTGAAAAGAAAACTGGTAAACAATTTTACGGGCATCAAAAATATAACAGCCTAAAGAGCCCTCTTCGCCGTCCGACCATTGAGGAGGACACGTTTTCGTCTAACAGATTTCACTTTGAAACGGCTATGAATAGATATAAATGACTCTGTTGTGGCATATATCAACAATGTGTTTTCTTGTTCACATTTTGCAGAACAAGAAGCCAAATTTAAGGCTGTTTGTATTATAGATTCTATGGAAGATTGGGGTGAACCTTTTACTGAGACATTGAATTGGGATTTTTCACTTGGTGGTGGAAAGTGGACCCTCCCCTCCCCCTTAAACTTCCATCATCGCTGAAAGTAATTTGTGGGTAAATTTCAAAATGGCTCCCAGAAAAATGTATTATTAAAATTGTGTGGCTTTTGTTTTCTTTCTGTAGGGCTAGATATATATTCTGTCTCGGAGAATCGGAAAATAATTTATTGCATTTCGAATAGTAATATTTCGATTTTCTAAGCAGTCTTAATGTGGGTTAATTCCACAAATACAGAAAGGGTATATATTATAGTTACATGATGACACGAGGCGATGTATCGGATATACCAACCGAGAAGAAATTACTCGCGAGGGGGTTTAGGCCCCGATTGTGTCATTTCTTTCTTGTTGGTATATCCAACGTATCGCCAAGTGTCCGTCATGTAACTGACTTGTCACTTGGTTCTGAGAATAAAGCGTGTCTATCCAAACATGTCAACTGAAATCGATCCAAATAGCCATGTGGAGCATCAGCTAAGTATTATTACGGTTCTTACAACAACGTTAACTTTCAACATTAGCATATCACTTTTTGATTTCGAATGTTCTTTCCATCGCAATACAGATTTTGTTTGGCAGTATTCTGCTCTTGTCCATTACAGTGGACATCTTGGTGAAATGTTCTTAGCGAAACGGTCGCATTGATAGTCAACCTTGGAAAGTACCTTTGCTTCTCGAGATTGTGCGTAGTTAAACACAGCAACCATACAATTAAATGCCTCCCTTTATGGCGTGTAAGTCTGCATGTTACACGAAATGTGGAAACAGACCTTTATGGCAGGCCAAGTGTTGCAATATTCAGTAATATATTTTTTCATTCATTCCAATATATATTCATTTATATCTGATTAAATTTATATTCAATAATTACAAATATATGCAAAGATTTCATACATCTCCTGTTGGAAGATTTCATACATCTCCTGTTGGAATCTATATCTATATGCAATAATTTGTGCATTCGAAACCGTTTTTGTTCATTGTGCATAATTGCATTGTGGGTAATATCTAACCCCGCCTATTTGGATATGTAACGGGGCTTTTCATTGGCTACTGAGAAATCGACGGCGAAAATGGCGGTATATTTGAGATATGCGTCGGTTTGCCTTCATCCACAGGGGCAAATCACAAAAAAGTTACCTGCAGGATGGCAAATTGAGCAAACAGACCCTTCTGTCACAATTCTCTGGAGCCATCGGGCTATCAACATCAACTTTTTATTTTACACTCCGGTCAGACATTATTGATAGGAACAGTTGTGGCTCAGTGCCAGTTAGCAAAGGCTACTTTGATATCCCACTGTTACAACCGCCAGAAATATAACTGAAAGTACAAAACATGGGGTCGCACTCGCAGTCGCAGCTAGCCACAGGCAGTCTCTCTCTCTCTCTCTCTCTCTCTCGCAATGGCCCCAATGAATTGTGACTGGAGGGTCTCTTTGGTTAGTTTCCCTCATTCAAGGCGTTTGTTTGTGATTTGACAGTAAGACTGAAGACAGACAAACATTATCAAAGACGACATCGACAGTCAAAGACGAGATTTATCCCTGTGGAAGGAGGCAAATCGACTGTCAAAGATGCCGCCATTTTCGCCGTCGATTCCCCAATAGCCAATGAAAAGCCTCGTAACATATCCAACTAGGCGGGGTTAGGCATTAACCACAATGCAATTGTTGCACATATATTTTACATCTGCTTCGAATACAAATAAAAAAACATCGCATAAAATAAAATTATCGAATCAAATAAAAAAAACTGAACGAAAAAGGTTGACTTTTAAGTTATTGCATATAAATATAGATTCCAACAGGATATGTAAGAAATCTTTGCATATATTTGTAATTATTGAATATAAATCTAATTGGAATTGAATGAACATATGTTGGATTGAATGGAAAAATATGCACTTGGCCTGCCGTAGACCATGTTTATCGGAGACTACAGTTGGTCATTTGGTATGTTGTTATAGCGATCCGGACAGAAAAGCGTTGTATTATAGATTTCATTCCCTTGTCTGGCCTCCTCGTCATGTGAAAGATTGCAATGATCAACTGTTTGGTGTTGACTGGAATCACCGATAACGTTAACTGCTTTCGTTTCTAAAATCAACTAAATTCAATGTCTGGTTATATGCACTGCATCTCGTCTCACCCTTGTCTTGAAACTGTGCAAAATAGAGGAGATTTCTTGCCTATTGACAATGTAATGCTCATCCGATATTAAATATACCAAGGGCGTATATAATATATTTTATCATTTTGAAGAAGAGGTAATATTGGAAAGTTGTACTCATTCCATGACATTTAGTAAATATAATTCATAGTATCGTTAGGCCATTGGTTTCTGCAAGCCGGTATATAATATGCGGTGATCATTTGTTTCTATACTAGGGGTAAAAAATATTGGTTGCAATTGTTTTAAACTGTAAAGGATTATGCCTTTTGCCATATAACCATGATCTATTGAGGTCGCTATATACTAATCGGTTATTAAACGACGGAAAATTATTATATGACTGATGATTTTGGTTTAGAAAGAGGAACAACCGATTTATGTGTCTACGGTATTGCACGTAACACAAACATTCGCAAAATTACCGTTCGTTGTTGAGCGTGGGCTTTCAACGATAGCCGTTGACTGTTAATTTGTTTTGTGCCATTAGACACACAACAATCATACCGACATACACTCAGTCTTTGAAAAGGCAACTGAGGTCAAATTGACGTCGGACTACATGCCGTGCTGGCGGATTTACGCGTTTCATTGTCTAGCCAACTCCATGGAAGATTGCAGTGGAAATGGGCGTGACTTGGATAGAATTAAACATTCGAAAACAAAAGATAAGGGCTTCTGTTGAAAGGTCATGCTCGATGAAGAACCGTAGTAATGGACAAGAGCAGCATACTGCCGATCAAATTCTTCATTGCAATCGAATGAACATTCGAAATCCTTTGTCATTCTAAAAGTAATATGCTAACATTGAAAGTTAACTCAGTTGTGAGAACCATAATACGCCATGTTAGACAATACATCGTTTTCCTAAATCAAGGTGCAGGACAGGAACATTCATTCTTTCATTTCAACACTGAAGCTGGACAGTTACACACGTGCTTAGTTATGATTATGTGAGTCTTGCTAATACAATATTCTACTACAATTGTGAGTTGTTCGGACTCCGGACATTTGATGAACATCGGACGCAGGGTCTGCACAGAGCGGTGGAGAACATTAGATTACACATTACAAAGGAGAACATCCAAGAAATTTGCAGGTGGTCTTCGCCAGAAAAAAATTACCGCAAAAACTCTAAAACTATTCTCCGAGTCGGGTCATTCGCGAAGCGTGTAAGATGTTTACATTGTTTTAAAGGATCGACCCATGTATAGGCACCTCCTTCCAGTCACAGGTCTGCAATTTCCAGCTCAACGAATTGGACAAAATAAACTTGCCACCATCGTCAAATCTATGTGTATAAAATCGGGTAAATACAGGTAGACTTCACGAACCACTCTGGAAAACAAAAGGACGTATGTGCCACGACACTCTACTGGGCGGGTATGTAAATTTTAATATATAGTTATAGGTGTATGTATTGACAACTTGTCAGCAAAATGGACACGTAGTTACAGGGAAGTAGCAGACCCTGGCCGCACAGTACCACGTGTACCATAGTGACAGGAGAGTAGACCTTGAATACGTGACCTGGTGATGATCACGTCATTGGTTTGGAGAAACGAAGCTATAGCGCGCGACAACACAACAACATCAAATTGCATGTAATTCGACTCAAATACATATGTAAATGAACGTACCTTATACCATCAACTTCATTAATGTACACACACAAACTTCTGACGATAGCACATATGGTAGGAAAATATAAGTGACTCGGGATTGATGTTGTTTATCGGGACGTCCAGGTTTCGCCATGTTTTATTCCTTTACGCAAGCGCGAAATGTTTACTCAAAATTCAAACCGCACGCGTGAACCGCGCGATATACGCGGAATAACATGTCCACTCTAAGTCCCATTACATGCCTTTAACACACACACATACTTTAAAATACTCCTTTCGGTGTTCAGTGTATAAACCAAATTCAGTTCGGACATAACAGAATCGATTGCTCTCCTTAGAGCGAGCATGATAATGACAATTGATGCACGTATTTCTTTCGGACAAGTGTGCGGTTTGAATTTTGGGTAAACGTTCC
This sequence comes from Hanleya hanleyi, assembly GCA_036873755.1. Lineage (NCBI taxonomy): Eukaryota > Metazoa > Mollusca > Polyplacophora > Lepidopleurida > Hanleyidae > Hanleya > Hanleya hanleyi. Next base: position 137,851 of record JAVTVY010037112.1, read on the forward strand.
GCGCTTGCGCAAAGGAACCAAATGAAACATGGCGAAACATGGACGTCCCGAGAAACAACAACAATCTCGAGGCACTTATATTTTCCTACCATATGTGCTTTCGCGAGGAGTTTGTGTGTGTACATTAATGAAGTTGATGGCATAAGTACATGTTGTAACGTGTACGAGCAGGACCAGTCGTGATGTCTAAAAACGAATCAATAACCGGGATTGCCCACTGGCCATCACCGTAGATAGCCCCTTCACTGGTAAAGATCCGGGGTTAGAAGAGATGATCACAACCCTACAAGGATGACTGACGCCGATGTAAAGGCCTATTATGGTATATTCTGCACAAATAGTATACGCGATTACAAATAATAGGATAGAACCGCGTGGCTTACACAGAGTGTCTAAGGAGATGTACCGTTATGCAGAAGAATAGTATTTACATATATGTACAGACGCTAGGAGAGTATATGCAAATAAACTTGATGTTATGTACAAATACCATGAGAGTGTATGCATATAATGTTACCGTTCTGTCCCAAATAATATAAGAGAGTGTGTGCATAAAATTGACAGTTAATAGACAGTTGTAGTATGTATGGGTAGGCGTCGCGTATAAGGGCGGTCTGGTTGCTGGACCCTCTCTTCTGTGTATGGGTACACGTCGCGTATAATGGCGGCCTGGTTGTTGGCTCTTCTCTTCTCTTCGCGTAATAAAGGGCGGCCTGGTTGCTGGCACTTTTCCCCACACGATAACTGTAACTGCGACCCGGTCGCGACCTTCTGCGATCCGGTCGCGACCTTTTACAACCCGGTCGCAAATCGTCTGTAGGCAAGTCGATGGAGTGTCACGGTGGTGACACTCACCAATACAACACCCTCTGTTGTTGGAGCCCGTATCATGGTTGTGGCTGCCCTTAATCGTCTTCTTCCGTCGTTGGAACATCACGGCTGTAACTCTCACCCAATATATAACACCCAGTCGTTGGAGCCCCTCCGCGGATGTGCAGTCCGTACATCTTCTTCACCCCCAGTTGTCGGAGCCCGACCTTAACTATGTCGGCTCACCAGTCTGCTTCACCCTCACAGGTAGGCGTAGCACGGCGTCTCGACCATCACGGCTACTGCGATCCGTATATAGTCACGACCCGTTGATGCACGACTTCACGACGACCTTTCAATTAAGAATACGCGTTCAGCCGTCACGACTTTTACTTGGGTATATATTGTGTTATAATCGCGTCTTCGATCAATGTAACCACGTTGATATCCGTACAGCGATGGTCGCGACCCTTTGCGACCCGTTCGAAACCCTTGCGACCTGATCGCGACCATCTGCAACCTTTGCGACCCGCTCGCGACTTCACAGATTTCAAGATTTATCGAAGTATTTCGGGAGGAGAAGTCCGTTCCTTCTGTGTCCCGTCTTCTAGTGCCGTCTGCGACCGTTGTAGTATCTTCAGCGCCCGTAAAGCGATTATACGACCGTCTGCGACCCTCTGCGACCTGGTCGCGTCCCTTTACGACCTGGTCGCGACCTCACAGACTGCACGATTTGTTGGTTTAATTCGGTAGGAGAGATAGACCCTAGTATTTCTGTATGTGTAGTGTATTTATCTATAATCTGATGGTGGGGGGAATCCCTTACTAACGTCGAATACCGCTTCACGACCAATGACACCGGAGGCCGAATTAAACTGACCGCGTCCCGCAGCACGGGCTGTTCAGTAAAACCTAGTATCGACCTAATTCCCTATTCTATACTGATATTAGAACACAATTACCACCCAGGGCCACTCGACAATTTATGTCAGGTTACAGTATTGAGGATTCTTTCCACAGATTATCATAAACACGTCGGTCGGTTTCCCACTCTGCCGTGTTCCCTGCGCTAATAGCACAACGCAAAAACACTGTTCCACACGTAAAATGCAAGCCGGCGAATTCACTTGGATTTGCAGCGTATTACAGAGGTTGTACTAGCTAAGAGATCTACAATCTTTTAGACTCCCAAGCCGGAATATCTAACTTTGCGACCCGGTCGCAAAGCGCGCCAAAATAATACAGCACGTTCCGTACCTTGCGTGCTTTCCGAAGACGGCCTTTACTCCTTCTCTCCGATCTAAAAATGTCTCCGGCTCTTATATAGTCATTACACTTTCCGCACCTCGGATAGTCAATTCCCCACGAACTGAGAAGTTTCGCCCACTACGAAAGATCATCTCTCATAGCGACATTGCAGTTCTTTGCTCATAAACTGGAACAGCTTTCCATTCTCGAACCCGTAGAGAATATCCCATGTTACTGTCAATTTTTATCCAGCTCTGGTAAGCGAGCTGTAAAGGGAACTCCATTCTCGTACGCTGGCTGAAAAGTCGAACTTTACGTAATTGTATGGTGGCTAAGAAATTCCGTATTTCACAAAATGAACATCTGCAATAAAGCGCGGCTGAGATACGAAGGTTACGTCAGGGAATCCACCGTATTCTCGTGTGTGAATGCGAGGTGCCAAGTGAAGCTTTTCTGTGGAATAATATGGTTACTTTTTAGTTGCCAGAAGTCAATTTTCCCCACTTCTGGCATATTGCTACAATTCTAAACTGAGCTACACTTTCCATTACTGGAAGCATCCACTTGTTTGCACAGTACTTCCGTTATGACTGCAGAGACGTTGGTATTCTGTCTGGGAGGTCTTACCTCTCGGGAGCAGAAGGTTTGTTCATCAGCAAAAAGGTTGATCATCAGTTAAGGAGGTTCCTTTCAAGTTGAAAATAAAATGTCATTTCTCTTTTATTTCGACAAGAGGTAGAGCAAACCTTCAGCATTCGAAATAAAGGATACAATTCAGGCGTCACCAGGCTTAATTTTGCATAATCTAGGAATTCATATAACCCAACTCTAATATATGGGATTAGATAGGAATTCTATGTAATGCCTATGAAATGCCTCTATTTTCATAGAAAAAGCTGATATTTTCTTAGAAGTTAAAGTTGAAGATAAGTTGATCTTATCCACAGTGCCCACATCCTGTTGGTTTTAGTTGCAAGTTACTTTCTCTTTTTATTCCTACGAAGTAGGCTACTATCTGCAAATTGTCCGGTAGTCAGTCAGTCAGTAAGTCAGTCGCGACCTATACATAATTTAATGCTGGCATACATATTATAAACAATATTTAATATTTTCCACTTAATTTTAAAGATATAAATTTTGATCAAATGTCACCCCTCCACACACTAGCATCGCTTTGAAAAAGTAAATAAAGGCACAGAATAGATTTTTCCTTTATGGCTTTCAGTAATTCAATAATAGAGTACAGCACAAATACATTGTCATTGGTGGACCATCCTCGTCTAAAACCAGACTGGTTTTCTTTCATAATATCACAGGATTATATATATTTATTTAGTTTGGCATTTAAGATAGCTTTGAATAGCTTACCAAGACATGACAACACTGTAATGGATCTATAATTGTTAGGATTGTGGGCATCACCGTTCTGTTAATGTATGGGTTCTATACCGTGCCAATGACCTAGTCTTGAGGCATGTGACCAGAATCAAGAATTAAAATAAGTAATATTTATAAACAACACAGAACACAGGTATAGATTATTAAAATATATTTATTTGGCCAACAAATGGGTCAGACTAGGCTGTCAGTTGGTGTCGTGCCCTCGCTTTGTGGTGGTTTGCACCCGTGAATGGGTTGGCTTTCCCGATTGGCTTACGCCCGATTGGCTTTCACCTCTGAATGGCTCACCATGTGAATGGGTGTGCCCGAATGGCTTTGACCCGAATGGCTTTCGCCCGTGAATGGCTCACCAAGTGAATGGGTGTGCCCGAATGGCTTTTCGCCCGAATGGCATGTGAATGGGTGTGCCCGAATGGCTTTCGCCCGAATGGCATGTGAATGGGTGTGCCCGAATGGCTTTCGCCCGAATGGCATGTGAATGGGTGTGCCCGAATGGTTTTCGCCCGAATGGCATGTGAATAGGTGTGCTCGAATGGCTTTCGGCCAAATGGCATGTGAACGGGTGTGCCCGAATGGCTTATACCCGTGAATGGCTGCGCCGTGTGAATTGCTCACCGTGAATGGCTGGCCAAGTGAAATGAATTGCTCATTGTGAATGGCTGCCGTGAATGCAGATAGTTGCTGTGTGAATGGATATCCCTGCGAATGGTGGATCATATACTGAGTTAACATACTTTATACAGTGATATGAAGTTGTGTGAACCAACATAAGCATTACATACCAATTATTAAATGAGCTTGCTCCCTATATGATATTACTATGCACTCGATAGCCTTATGAAACATCTTTGGGGACACATAGTTATGCCCAAGATGAGACTAGGTATGACAATATCTAGTTGAGGTCCCCAAAGAAGACAAAATAGGGGTATTTCAGTTGACAAGGTATTCAACAACAAAAGTTACTGAAACTGCCACATGGGTGCCCTTGTAACTGAAATGTTTGAGTTGTTGTGCAAGAATATAATTTACAATTGCAGACATTAGTGTGAGCACAAAAAGCTCTTGTTGTGGAGACGATATCGATATGATTTAGTATGCATTAACCCTTGTGCTACAAAGTGGTGTTAACTTTATGGGAAATAGTCAAAGCTAAAGTCACATTTATACAGTTAACACAAGCTACGATTATTACATGCAGGCTAAAAAACAGACAATAGTGCAAAATGAGCAAAGAAAAAACTATACTGCCTGGTGACATGGTTATAAAGCTCAAAGCTAATATCGTTGATCAAGGGAGCATGCAAGGTTACGGGAGTGAGTGAGTGAGTGAATATGATTTAACGTCGCTTTCAACTATATTTCAGTCATATCACGACGTTGGGTCCTATTCCCTTCCACACCCGGGAACCACACGGGTGGGGTCCTATTCCTTTTCACACCCGGGAACCCCACGGGTGCCTCAGTTAGTCGCCTCTTACAACAAGCTGTCTGAGAAGCTGGAGCCTATTCTTACCATGACCTGCGGTGTGCACAACGACATCCCAGGTCAATCCCCGGCAGCCCCACGGGGCTGCAAGGTTACGAAATGGATATGACGCATAATTATATAGGGATCAATAAAATGTCTAAATGGCAAGTCTAGATTTATAACTAATCACCGTCGAAATACAGGGGTGAAGCACAAAAAACACTCGTCTATGATATATACAGGATTTGAGAAACTACTCGATCTGCTACACTTACCGTGCGATCATAGGAATGTTCATTGATCGAAATTAGACAGTCCGAATGCGATGCACTAATCAACATATAAAAGTTGATACAACACAGATCAAAAGATGGTCATGACCCAACACAACAAAATTCTCGTAACATGCAAGCATAGCCATGGGTCATGAAATCAGAATTAACCCAAACGACAATTCAGACTGCTTTCAAGAGGACCAGGCAAGTGCATGATAATAACCATGGCTCAAAGAATGGTCAGTGTTTCAGTTAGGATACGTCCTGACACAGTTAAAATTCCTCAACATATGATCAGCTCGTGTTCGCAGTGAAAAAAATGGACGTGAAATACAATACACATTGGCATGGACATAGATTAGAATCAGTGCTCTCACCATTCCAGGTAATGGTAAACAAGCAAAAATACGATGCAGCAGGAAATAAATTACAAGCGTCTAGTCCGTCATCCATAATTCAGCCGTCGTCCATTAGAGAATATCCGCGTCTATAATCCAAAGACCTATTCCATATTCCATATAACAGTATTAGCACCAAATTCAAAAAGACAATCATAGTATACATAAACATAGGTTTGTTTCCTGCAAGAGAGAAGCGGTCAACAGTTTTCAATGATGCCGGCAAGACATCATGATGTTCCAAAAATATCAAATCCGTATCGCTGATCAGTATTCTTAATCCATAATATTCGTTGCAAAGTCGTCATCTAAAGAATGATGTATCTCAGTCACGCTTTGATTGTGACTGTTCATATGATTGGCATGAGGATCTTAAAGTACATGGGTTCATACGGCCCCTAGCCCCGGGTTAAGCGGAATTAGACACAAGTTACGAAACGTAGCGCCATAGATCTTGTACGCTACGTTCTTATTTTGCTATCAGCATGCGATATGTATCGCCAAATTTGAGAGACTTTGAGTGGAGGCGTTTGGTGGAATAGCCCTGTTTTATAAGTTTCTGTAACAGTGTTTTGTGACGTTGATTAAATTCGTCACATTTAACACAGGATCTAGCAAATGCTACTAAGCGAGATATGTATACGCCATATGCAGGTCCCACTGGAATATTACTGTCCAGAAAGGGATAGTTTACGATGTCGAAATTGTAAGTCTTTAAATCTTTAGCAGGCCAAGTTAACAAAGAACACCTTTACACTTTTTGGGATGGAGCACAACTCGTTCCGCTCTCCGATTAAATTCAGGACTCTACTAAATAATCCATATGCTACACATGAATGTGACGATGGAAATAATCACTGATTAGAATTATATCGAACAAATATCGCACAGGTCATGATGATCGTCAACACCCGAGTAATCCATAAGAGGATGTTTATTCAGTGCAGGGCTACGGTAATGAACTTTGAACACAAAGCATTGCATATAACCATAACTACTTTTAACTGCACAGGATAAGCCCAAGTGCATGTTTAGCACAAGGATGAAGGTTGTAAATATGTAGTGACCTGATTAACAAAGATAATGCCCTCAAAAAATGAGGTGGTAGTGCAAAATGGGCGTGAAAACAATACCTAAATGTAGTTACATGATTTTAAGATACCGGCCTTGTTATTGTAAATCGGAGCCTGTATAAATAGCAGTTACTATCAGATTACAGAATGGATCGAAGGTATACTCATAAGGGAGTAAATGCAAGGCTATGGGCAATTACTAGAGAAATCTGAATCCAAACAAAGACTGGCCAAGTGAATGGCTGTACCGAGTGAATGGCTCACCATGCGAGTGGCTGTGCCCAATATGGGGATAACCATGTGAATGGCTACGAGTGAATCGAGTGGACATGAAATACAACATATTCGTAATGACATGGTCATAGGGATTCATGCCCTCGCCGTAACCGGTTACCAATACTTTGAAATAAATGAGACGGAGTGCAATTGCTATCTGTTTGCGACATCCCATATAGTTGTGATTAAATACATTAATGTGCATGTACATCGTTGCTATTAATCAGAATAAAGCACGGTTCAATGGCATCCTTGTAAGGGAGTTAATGCAAGGCTAGGCCACTTACCCATGCGATCCAAATCAAACAATACTGCTTATGATTGGACATGACATCAGATACATGGCAGAATAGGCCTATGAACATGAAAATTAGAAGCATACAATCGGTTAACAACTGCATGTGGTTTTAAAACAAATAGCTGGGGTACAAGTAGTGGTTGCTTCCAAATGAAATATGTAGAATTACTCGGAGTATACAGGCACCAAAGAGTTGAACAGTAAGCAACATAGATATTATGGTTAGACTCTCAAATTAAGCCAATACATTGATCATGTTGATACAACAGTTATGAAGTGTTCTCAATTACTCATGCTGCTGCAAATAAGTGGCTATGCGCAAAATTGGAATGGATCTAAAGATCAGAACCACCTAAAATGAACAAGAATAATACAGGTGCATGATAATGTCAGAAAAGAAGAGACGGTCATGATTGAAGTGAGTATACAATTCTTATGACATTACAACAATCCGGAATTATTATACGAGACAATCAAGCTTCAAAACATTGCCACTGCGAATAAAAAAAATAATAATAATCTGAAAGTAAATGGAATCAGTTGAGCATAAACAGCTGGTCAAGTCAATTTCTGCCGGACATGTCCTGAAAATAGATAACAAACTCAACCCCTGCATGTCACTGGCTGACGTCACACCAGCGACACCTACGATAGAAACTCAAACAAGAGCCCAAGGGGCTTCAATATACGCCCGTGTATCTGGAATTACATTGGTCCAAATTTCAAGGTTGTTTGATAGCCTTGATTCCAATTGGTAGCTAGCCTACAATTTTGTACTTCTGAGAATGTAACATACCTTATATTGAATGATAAACTAAAACGAGCTTAACTTTTGGTAACTATTTGACCTTGAAGCAAGAGCCGAGAGCTCACATATCCCACACTGAAATCGACAATAGTCAAACACAAGAAAATAGTAGTTTTCCTGCAAATGGATTCCTTTCAGACAAGATAATTTTCATGAAGAAAGAAGAAATTGATGAAGTAAACCTTTGTTCTTGAGTTAATAAAGAGGTATGAAGTTCATAAAGGACCCCTCTACCCGTTAAATTACTAAATGTATGGTTTTTATTTCACAACAGTTTAACTAAATGTAGCTGTTTCAAATATGGGAGACAACTCCACAGAATGACTGCCATATACATGTAGGGGAGAGAACTCTGAATATTCCAACCTAACACATATGGTCAACTAAACTTGATTCAGTTTTGACCTTGGACAATTTGATCTCAAAATGTATGGCTCCTCTTCGCCATGCGAGTAAGGCATACTCAAAGTTTGGTACCATTCCATACCTTGAAACCAGAGATATCGCATGGACAACAAATGTTAATGGATGAATGGACAGAACGTAACATCGCATTACATGACCTCGTCTTCGACAGGCATATGAAAATGTGATTTCCTGATTTTGGAGTCACAGTTACCTTGACCTTTGACCTTGACCTAAATTTTGGTACACGACACTTCGCCTTCCGTCAATGTATCAATGGACACAAAAAATCATGATTTTTATGAATTTCATGATTTGGGGGTCACAGTGACCTTGGCGTTCGGCCTTCACCTACATGATGGTATTTGGTATCATGTCCCCCTAATGAATCTACGGACACAAAACAAAGTAATTTTCAAAGATTTCTTGATTCTGGAGTCACAGTGACCTTGACTATTGACCTTGATCTAAATTTTGGTACATGACAAACCATCTCCCCGTAATTTCTCAATGGACACAAAACATCATGATGTTGGGGTCACAGTGACCTTGACCTTTGACCTACATTTTGGTATGTGACACATCATGTCCCCCTAATGTATCTACTGACACAGAAAAAATGTTATTTTTAATAATTTCCTGATTTTGGGGTCACAGTGACCTTTGACATTGACCTAATTTTTGGTATGTGACACTTTATTTCCCACTATTGAATCCACTCACCAAACATTAGCAATTTTTAATGATTTCCTGATTTTTATGTCACACTGACCTTTGACCTTGATTCTGGGGTCACAGTGATCTTGACTATTGACCTGGATGTAAATTTTGGTACATGACAAAACGGCTACCCCTAATTTCTCAATGGACTAAAAAAATCATGATGCCGGAGCCCGTCGGTCCTGCGATGACGGAAGTGAAGGGATGCTGCCAACGAGGGTCCATGGTTGGAGGTGTATCCGCTGTCGTGGTAACCCGCTCTTGTAAATTTGGTACGAGTGAACTGGAGTGGTGGTGGGTACAACGTCGGTCGTCGTTGTCTGTTCACTGTGAGTGATGATGGTGGTGGGTACAAGTCGGTCGTCGTTGTCTGTTCACTGTGAGGGATGAAATCCGGTGGGTTTTCAGACGTAGTGGGTGTACTTGGTGTAGGTGTGGACTGTATACTTGGTGTGGAGCTCGATGTGGCTTGTACACGGGGTGTGGTGGTGGTGATGACTGGGCTCGATACGGGGCTGACTGGTGCTATCTGTAGACTGGTTTGACTGATGGCTGGTGTTCTAAGTTGGTTAAGTAGCATGCTGACATAGGCTACGTCGTAAAACACACCTCTGTACAACACACTCAGCAGGGTTAGCACTATCACCACAAAGCCCACTTGCGCTTTGCGCGTTTTGGGAGACGCTGTGTTCAGAGGCAGCTGCTGTTTGTCCATAGCACTGTGGTCGAACGTGGAATGAAGGATGACGGCAGTGGTGTCTGGCTTTATAGTCGTTTCACCTGGTTGGCAGCGACCCAGGAATTGATGGAACTGGGCCAGCCTTGCCGTTTGACGAAATGAAACAGTTTGCCACGTCGACGTTCCGTTTTCAAAATCTGCTCCACCGTGTAGTAGTCTTGCTATGTTTTTACGACAGGCTGTAATTCCGTCTCGTAAAACGTCCCTAGCAACGGTTCCCCTTGAAGATCTTCCAGTTCATAGACTCGCTGCTGTCGGGGTAGGCGCCGTTTAATCAGGAAGTGCTCATCGCTCTAGTTAGGCAAGTAACTTTTCTCAAATTGACCTTTGACTTTACTGATCCACGCAGGGTCCCCAACCTTGTACACCTCCTTCGGCGTTCGCTGCGATTGCCTGGGGTACAAGACACGCCGGACTTGGGCTTCATTGCGTTGGGTCACGGTAATGTGGGCTCTCTCTATACTCCGGTGATAGGCTCGATTGTAACCACTCACAAGTTTCGGGAGGACATCGATGTACCACCTTGTATTCTTATAGGTGAAATATTTATACATGCGGCCTTCGAATGTCCTGTTGAATCTTTCCACCACGGAAGCCTTGATCTCGTTGTACGTATGGAAGAAAAACACCTTCTGGGCTTTTAGAAACTGTTGGAACGGGCTGTTGAGGAATTCCGTGCCTTCGTCGGTTTGCAAACACATGGGTTTGCGCCCGGTCTTGAAGATGTCCTTGAACGCCGCTATGAGATTTGCCCCAGTTTTCGTCCGGATGGGTACCACCCACGCATACTTCGACAGGATATCGATGCACGTCAAGATATACCGATTTCCATCGTTGTGTTTGGCAAAGGAGCTCATATCGACCAAATCCGCTTGCCATTGGGCATCTAGTCCTCCTACGATGACCCGGTTTCGTAGAAAATGGCGACGGGCAGCTCGATGTAAGGTATAGGTGTCTTGTTTTCTTAACCAATCTCGGACTTGAGCACGTTGTATGCCCTGGGGTTTGGCCGCTCGATAGAGAGCCGTCAATGCACTATAGGCCGCCGGACTGTCGGGACTGTAGTATAAGTTATCCAACACCTTCTCCCAGCTCTTCATGGTGACAAATGATGATGGACCCTAGCTCTATCATTTATTTATAACGGGTATATCTTGGGCCGGAGTTTCTTTTTGATTTTCTTCGTTGGCTTCTGCCAACACAGTGTCCATGGTAAATGACCAGTCCAACTCGTCTGATGACCGCTTGATAAGCACTTGATCCACATCTACCACGGCATCTTCCAATGCAGACCATAGATCAGGGTGAAGGGTAAAATGCACTGTACCCCCATCTAACCGAGCCAATTGAGCAAAGAAAGGGCGCGTCGGAGGTACACATCGTGAAACAAGTGGATGAGGCCGCCGTCCAGTTCACCAGACAACACCCGTTTGAATTTGGTCCATCCCTCCTGGGACAGACGAATGTGGGCCGGGCACGGTTGTGCAGGGTCTGCATCACAGATGTCTCCCACCTTCTCCATGATATCGACCTTATCCGCATAAACGTGCAGGAAAACCTCGGGGGTCAGGCTGAGATACGCCAGTATTATATGCTCCGTCATGGTCAGTACGTGAATGGTACCAGATTTGACTGTCTCTCGTATTTATAGGGAGAAAAAAGTTTATTACGTGAGATCAAAGGATCGGGTGGTCATGTCACTGGGCTGACTTTGTCTAGCCGGGTAATCACTGGCATCATCGTGTGCCTCCGCTTCATTGCTAGAAATTTGTTCATTGGGTTCTGTCGCCGCTTCTCTCAGGGCACGAGCCCACTCCAACTCGTCTGATGATCGCTCGTCCGGTGTAAACAGCTGGTCCACAATAGGCACCACTTTCTCGAAGGCTGTCCACAGATCGGGGTCTAGGGTGAAGCCTCGCGTAGGGTCTTGGTAACGGCCCAGGCGTGGGAAGAAGGGTCCACGGTGTACGTAGATGGCATTGTCTATGTGGATGAGGTTTCCGTCGAGCTCACCACTCAACACCCGTTTAAATTTGGTCCAGCCGTTATGGTGTAGCGTAACCGTATTCGATACGGTCTCAGCGCGCGACCAGCAAACATCTCCACGGTCTTCCACGAGGGTGACTTTATCTTGATAGACGTGTAACCCCACCCGGGGTGTAAGGGGAAGGATGGCTCGTAGAACTGGTGACATGGTTCACCCAATGACAAACGGTGAATGACACACCCCCTGACTGTCTCTCGTATTTATGGTCAGGTCCCTTGGTGACATGGTTGACCCAATGACGAACGGTGAATGACGCACACTGTGACTGACCCTCGTATATATCGGTTGCACATACGCGCATCTGTGAAGGCTCTGAAGAGCCGTTCTTTTTCTGTCGCTGTCAATGCCACAGCGTCAGGGTCAATAGGGCACAGACCATGACTAGGCCAACGAGCCGTCGCTGGTTCCGGCGTGAGCGCTCGTGATCCATAATCCGGGCATCAAGGATGGCTGTCACAGTCCCGTAGTGATGAGTGATAGCACACCTCTCCATCGTATGCACTCTGTCGAGGACCGCTTCTGTGAACTCTTTCAGGATTTGGCGTCGCCCCTCGTTGTCGTCGCCATCTCCAAACATGGGCCGAACCACTGCTCGGTAACCCGTGAGTGAATTAACCACGGTCGCATGCTGTAAAATGCGAGTCGCATACGGATGGGTGTCCGTCATGGCTCTGTTACCGTAGGAATGGGGGTGTGGGATCCAGAGGGACGTGTTTTATAGACCATGTCACACATGCGCGCCTAGACGTAGCTCTACGGGTGTAGTCCGTGATACGTACTATTCTTATTTGTTAGTCCAAAAAGAGAGCAACAACAACAAAGATTACAGGTCAATCCTTTTATTAGCCCCTCCATCACAGCACATCCACGCTGGAGGAACCAGTAGGAAACATGATAGGACATGTACTGACCTGTCTGAGGGGGTTTTCCCGCCAGAATTTCGTTGACGTCCGCGCCTGCATCCGGGTATGTATGAGGGTCTGGGTGAATGGGGCGTGACCTGGAAACATGAAAGGAATGCATGTACTGACCTGCCTGTGGGGTTTTTCCCGCCAGAATTTCGGTGACGTCCGTGCCTTTTCGGTGACGTCCGTGCCTTTTGGGTGACGTCCGTGTCTTTTCGGGTATATATGAGGGTCTTGAGAGGGTGACTGTATGTGGTGAGTTGTATGTGTTTTATTCGGTGACGTCCGCGCCTGCATCCGGGTACTTCTATGTAGGTGTATAAAGTGGGAATGTTGAGGGCATTGCTGCATTCATTGGCCTGCTTGACCTGACCAGCCTGAGCCTATCTCACGAGAGGAGCTACTAGCTTCACCAGTGCAACTTCACCAGCCTATCTGACCATAGCAGCTACTTGCCTGACCAGCCTGAGCCAACAGTCATGGAGCCATCTCACCGAGCTAAGCTTCTACAGCACCGTATTCGCCTCGTTGATGAGATGCAGCATGTGGCCAATATAAGTGATCTGCTTTATGGTGGAAAACATAATCCTTAAACACGCTGTGGAAGATATCATGGCGGAGAAGACCTAGATGGCACGAAACAGCACCAAGATGTTCACTTGCACAACTTGCCAGAAGCAGTTTATTCGCCTAGAATATTTGCGATGGCACGAGTCCTCCATTCACAACGGCGCACGGTATACTTGTATAACCTGCGCACGGTCATTTAATCGGGAGGATCATTTACTGCGCCACGAACGCTCATTCCACGAGGAGACGACGGAACAATGTAATGAATGTAGTCAACTCTTCAAACGACCCAGTCAGTTAAGACGGCATCAGCGTTTGATTCATACCCCGTCTCTACGGTTTGGGCGACAACTTCCCACTAAAGAGGCACCCAGGAGGGTCAGACCCAGTGAAGATGAGCCCGGGGAGACGAATGCCACTGGTGATGCGATCACAGAGAGCCCGCCTATACCCACAGTTCAGAAGAGCCTAGATATCCAGCCAGTCCCTAGCATTACTGTTGCCAGTCATACGCCTGACGACATCGAACATTTTCTGGAAGATGCAGTGGATATTCCTAGCGATCTGTTACAGGACGCCCATCCAGTGAATGACATCTATCGGCGCCAATGGCCCATGATACGGTACGTTTTCCACCGTGATCGCCCCATTCCAGATATCTACAATTTCCCACTGACCGACCTCACCCGTCTACGCAGCTACGTGGAAGCCATTTTCAATGACCAAGCTACGGTCTTCAGATTGAATGTCGCTTTCGGGTACATCTTACGTCATAAAGAGACGGACCAGTTACGGTATTATTATGCCAGTAATAACAGCCATGTGTTTGACCAACCGTTCACCATCATTAACCGGGCGTCGCTAGAGACGATGCTGGAGAAACTGGACACCGTGGATCCCTTGAGATGGGCACATCGTCAACACCCCAACACACAATGGGTCGTAGAGAGGGTCACCAATGCTACGTTCTTCGTTACCAAGCTGACCGACCGCCCCCATCGGCTGAATGCGTCACCCTTGCACTGATGAATAGCATAACATGCCGTATATACTCTCTATGTCTACATGCTGATCGTTGACTTGAGCTCAGTAAACACTTGTACCTAATGTGACGGTGCGTTAAATAATAAAACATGATGTTTGATATTTCAATTTGTTTGCTGTGAACATACTAAACATACCCAGGGCGGCTCCCCCAGCCTGAGTATGATGTAACATTGGGGATAATAAACTGTATAAACCTTGCTGAACTTGTTGTCATTCACGACAACCGCTTTCCGCTATACTTGGATGAAATATATACCCCGATGTGATATAGTGCCCTTGCACACATCCGGAACTTCCCTTTAACCCGCACGCGCGTGCGGCCGGAAAACCCGAGCGCGCGCGCTGCGGCCGGGCCGGGGAAAACCCGGGTGTTGAAAATCCGGACCCTACGTCTACGGGAAAATTGGAACTCTTCTGGGTTCGGAGGTAGTTTTAGTGAAACCGGAAGTGACGTCTGTGCGAACAACCCACACCACCAAACCACAACCATGGACCCATAGTGGTTGGTCAACCACATCCCCACGCATCCCCAAAATGCCTGCTTTCTATACTACGACCAGACTGCGCATGCGCAGACTCTTGAACATAATATTGTAATGCGAGGCATCCTGACCAGATGGCTGTTCTATATTGTTCAGAACTAGGACCAGCTTGCACCATGATCAGAAGGAAGATGGGTGATCAACATAAAAGTTGTCAAGTTCTGAGGTCTATATTCGCAAGACCTGCGATTTCTATTTGCACATGATATCTGGAATGATTGCCCTGGAGGTCACAGCAGGTTCTGGTCGGTCTATTTCTGGTAACCCACGGAACTTCCGTGCTGTTGTTGTTATCCGAAACCGTGGGACTTGACATGCATTGCACACATCGCCTGCTTGCTAGACTGTACATGTTACAGCATGCTTCCGTGCATGATCGCGAGCTGTCACCATAGGTAAATAAGGTGAAGGCTTCAGCTTTGACGATAAACTTGCAGAATTGTCGAGCTCTCGTCTAAATTGTTACACCGGAAACGCACGTGTGGCGAAATTGCCTGCGCAACCAAATGTGCGCAAACAAATGATGCATTAGGCCTATAACTTCCGGTGAAAAACCTCGTGGGTCGACCCGCTGCCGATCTTCTCATCAATTGCAATAAGTTGCTTCCATAACTCCCCATGATTGGGCATATTGAGAACCAGCCGAAACGTACAAAATTGTGGTGGGTCATGATCAGCGGGCGTTCATGTCGCCAGGCTCTCAACATTTTTAGGTAAAGTTCGAGTCCAACGCTGAGCGACATCGTTCTTGGCGGGGCGGCAGACGACGTGATCAAATACAGGACCGATAGTCGTTCTATTGCCCATGACGCGAAAAGAACAACACATACACGTATTACGGGATTATAACAGTCTCTTCGGACGGAACGTTGATGCAAGATGGATGACAGAATCGTCGATAAAGTTCAATAATTTTCTGGAGTATTTAACCGCCCGACTTGCCGCCATAGATGCACCCTGACACGTGACCATGATATCAATCTTCATACTACAGGTTTCACGTTGGTAATAATACATGTGACGGGGCCTACTGAGCTGGACAGGCTCAGTGGTGTCTGTGAGTTTACAAATTGATCCTAACATATTAGGACCACAATTTATATAAGCATGAAGATGTCTTTTGTTGATTAAATAAATTCATTTAAATACGCAGTCTGTTCCGGGTGATTTATGTTTTTTTTCGTTTTTAAAAAATAATTTAATAGCTAAATGATTTCCATCTCTCATTATCTCCCCAATCAAAATGGGGTTGTCTTCATTATTATTATAGCTGCAACCAATCAACGTAAACTTTGGAAGAATTTGGTTATTAAAATCGTGAAGTGGTCGATGAATAGCTAATCTGGTAACAAGTTTTCCACACTCAAACACCCAATTCAATTCTGTGGAGGAAGAGATCGGAACATGCCGGAAATTCTGTTATTGGTACATATGACAGAATCATTCTGCTTCGTATAATAGAATTTCTGTGTTCCTCAGAATAATCTGCTTCTCTCCCCCCCCCAAAAAAACCCCCCAGAATTTTTGTCACAATTAACCCTACCTGGCCTGGGGGTGGAAATTTTTGCGCTATTTCTGAGCTGAAACTCCGTGACTTTACAGTTTATCATATTGGGGTTATTTTGAGCCTATTTGCATAACCCCCAGAGCGTCATATTTCTTCAAAATGTCTGCTTTTCCGTGATGAAAAGTGGGCAAAAGGTATTTTATTTGACATTACATTAATAAAAAAATCGGAAAATCTGACCGAAAAATCGATCAAAAAATGTCGTTTTTTGAAAATGACGTCACTGTGACGTCATCACAGCGGCCATCTTGGATTTTTTTTTACATTTTCTGGTGAAGCTTTACCCAAGGGTATAGTGTGGTAAGTTTCAGCCTCTTAGCTCAAGAGGTAAGAAAAATAATTAGTTGAGGGGGGGGGGGCATTTCCAGGCCAGAACTGGCCCCAAAAAGCCCAGGCCAGATAGGGTTAACCTGGGATATTCTGCTGTATCCGAGATTTAACAGAATGCTTGTCTCCCTCCCCCCCCCTCACACCTCACAAATTTTTTTTAAAAAAATATCTACGCACACACGCACATGCTCTTTCCCCGACCATTCCTTCTAACAAGGTGAATATACATGTATATATAACGTCCTCTCGGCCCGCTCCCAGTTTGAACCTTCCCGATCAATGTCCTTTTTTCTCCCATTGTCACAGTATAACCTTCTATAAACTGTCGGTGTAAATTAACAGTAGGGAGTATACAATCTTATGGCATGAGAATGGATCAACGTATACGATCCCTTAATCTTTGCGAGATAGAGTTGTTGCCGTGAAATAAACGTGAAGCCGCATAAAAACATTGCTCAAGGGCACAATATGACAATCCGTGCGTAACTGAAAATGGCATAGGCCACATATTAATATACTTTCAAAAAACACAGCCGTCAGAAAACACAGTGCCAGCTTTCTAGGCAAAGAGTTCAAATCATCAGTAACAGTCTGGGGCATATTCTCACAGGTAATCTTGTAACAGCTTTGAGTTTTCGTTCATATATGTTCACTAATTTGTTTTATATCGTCCCACATGTGGAATCTGAATCTGTCGAAATATTTTAGTACTGAATGGCAGCTTCCCACTATAGTTCAAGTTAATCCCGGTGTGGGGGCTAAAAATGTCCGGTGGCTAAGAGTGTCCCACTCCTATCTTCTAACCCAGCTAGGACACATTTCTCCATATTGGGACAAGTGTCTGTCCTTGGTTCCAACAGAAAGGATATGAAAAGGGACACTAATGACCAGGACATTCTTATCCATCACACCGGGACAAAGCTGTCTGGCCCCAGTGTCTGCGACACTGATGCACCGCATGTGGGCCACCGTGAGCTGTTGGTTCTTGTCTTGGTCTCGCCCCTATGTTTATAATATGGAGCGAGTTTTTCAACTGGTGATAACTATATTTTCGACCTGAGGTTGCCAGGGTTATCATGAACGTAAGCTTGTTGGTATTTTCTTGGAATGACGGGAAGATTTTATCCAGATCATATTTACACCAGTTATGCCGGTGCAGGGGCCGTGTGGTCATATCATCCAAGTTGCCGCATGAACAGGTACAATAAAAGCGTGCCTGAGATACAACACATATCACGAATCGTTAGATTCTTGGCATGTGTTTTAGAATAGGTTAACCGGAAGACTATACTGTGAAGTCATGTGGCTCTGGCAGTATGTCGGCACCTCTTCCCACTTCCCTTATATATGTGTTGTAATTTTTACCTGTATATGGCGAGATTCTGCTGGTGGACGTTTCGTCCCCGAGGCCCGCCCCCCATAAAGACCTTTTGGTCTTTGATATATGTTGGCATTTGTGGGAAGTTGATGCTGGGACGACATCGGGCCTTACAGACTAGTCTTTTGTGTTAAATGCCGTCATTTTCGTCTGACGACGATACAGCTCACCAATCCCCAGTGTACGAGTTGTCACAGCGAAACAGTTCACTAATTACCAATATACGAGTTGTCAGAGCATTCCCATCATAGCTCTCTAGATTTGTATCTAATACCGCTTATGCCGGTGCTAGGTGCCGTGTGGTCATATCATCCAAGTTGCCACATGAACAGGTACAATAAAAGCGTACCTGAGATACAACACATATCACGAATCGTTAGATTCTTGGTATGTGCTTTAGAATAGGTTAACCGGAAGACTATACTGTGAAGTCATGTGGCTCTGCCAGTATGTCGGCACCTCTTCCCACTTCCCTTATATGTGTTGTAATCAATAGTTGAAAAACTCGCTCCATGTTATAAACATATGGGAGAGATGAAGAGAACAACCCGAAGCTCACTGTGGGCCACACGCTGTGCACCAGTGTCGCCTACACCGGGGCAAGACCGCATTGCCCAGGGATTAACTTGAACTATAGTGGGAATCAGCCATTATGATTGACCATATATTTATTAACAGATTTTACAGTACGACACGAAAGATGGCGGTATCTGAGTTCCTGGAACCAAAATGGCGACAAGCGTTCAAATTTTACGACGTGGACAACGATGGGCTCATCACGGCGAAGGACTACCGGAAGCTCTCTGACTATGTCTCGCAAAGAACCGGCGTTCCACCACTCAAATTAGCTGATGGCGAGAGGCCAAAATGGTTCACCTTTTTGCAGATCGATCCTTCTCTTCAAGAAATCGACGAAGAGTCATGGATCGCTGCGTGCACTGAGCGGTACAAAGATGTTGAAAACTTCAAAAAATTACTTGCAATCAGTGCGAGTAGATATTTCGACGTACTTGATTCGAATGGTGACGGCCAAATTTCGCCCGAAGAACATCGCGTCTATTACGAAGGTATGGGTGTGGCAAATCGAGATTTTGTTAAGACGCTTTTCAGCCAGCTTGACGCCGATAATGATGGATTCATCGACAGGCAAGAACTCATAGATGGCTTTGTGCGTTACTTTACCAGCTCACATCCCACAGAACGAGGTCCCTTGTTTTTCTTCGGCGTCCCTTGCAGTGCCAAAACTACGATTGAGTAAAAACCTGCAAGTGAATATTTTTTTTCGTTCAGCATTGAAATACCCTGATGAAACTTGGTAAATGATATCCAGTGAAAGCAGAATTGTGTGATTTATTGCCATCGGAGTATTGGTACACTATTTTGTATTGAAATATTCCGGGATCACTGTTCTTCGAGAAATCAAACTTGGACAAGAGAACCAATTTGGTGTTTTCAACCTGCAAAGTATAACCTGGTTATGTGGATTTTCAAAGAACCGCGGAAGAATCAATATCTCGATGTTTTAGCTTGACCCAACTCTTTTTCTCGCAGGCACTAACTATGTGTAAGTACATGCTAGTGCAATGAAGATATTTCATAAAACCTGTCCTTGAATTGGATGGCCATATTCCGCCTATCCTGCAGGTTGTCGAACACGTCCACCATGTTTTAAGACCTTCATATTTCTCTTGAAAATCTCCCGTACTATCCCGGTACACATTATGTTTATCACGAATACCAAATTGCACTCTTGAAATGAATATGTTGTATATAACATTATAAAGTTTGGAGGAGCGACACCATCATAACACTCTCAGAAAGTGTTGAAAAAAGATGCTATATCCAACATTTACTAGTGTCATATTCCGGAATATAACGCAAGTTGTAAAATTAAGAAATAATGTTTTCATAGGCGTGCTAAATGGTTATTTTACACACGGTTAATGTGGGAAAGTTTATATTTTAGGGCAAGGGCGAGGCCCGCACCCTAAACTTTATAAACTTTCCCACACTAACCGTGCGTAAAATAACCACTTAGCACGCCTATGAAAACATTATTTGTATTCTATTGCACTAATTAAATTGATTATCAACAAAGATTACAATGAAAGGTTGAAAACATATTTTAAACTTTGACAAGCTTTCTCCCCTTTTTTGAAAAAAAAACTCGTCCACTGATGTTGGGACGATGCTGCCGTCTATGTTGTCATTGTGCCAATATCAGTGAACGAGTTTATGTGATCTCTCAAATGGGAAGTGATTTTGTCGGCTGAGTCAGCTGTTGAGAATTTACGTGGATATATGCCTATTTGTGTCGCTTTATTAATCAATTTCCCGATGAAAACAACAGTTAAACTTGAGAAAGAATTTTCATCTTGTAATTTATTTGTTTGTTTTATTCAATTGTTACTTGTATGAAAGCAGACGTCTCTTTCCTCATCCGACTTGTGAAATGGAATCTCCTAATGAACACCTGCATTTGACACATGTACGTTTCACGTAACCGTGGTAAATCGTGTAATAATTGCACGGTTAGCTCGATGTTATCGACACAAGTGTTATAGAATGTTGTATTACTCCTGATACAGCAATATAATATTGGATATAATTTGTCAAACTTCTAGTTTTTTTAAGGACCTCGAGGGATCATCACTCAGTTCTTCAGATGCACACTATAGTACATATTCAACTGGTGATTAATTAGAAGGCTATTCAAGTTAACCGACCTTGACCTATTTCATCAAGGTCAAATTCTAGATAATACAATATGTTAAAAAGGTTATTGTTAGGCATGCACGGACGTCTCACTTTTGCCTAAATCATTTGGAAATTGTCTTGAAGCCGTGGTTGAACTAGACCTTGTGTCAATGACACCGGGACACAGGTTTCAACAAACGCAAAGTTTTTCTTCAACGAGTTTTTTTGTGAGAATGGAAATTACTAGATATTTACTTAAAAACTTTTGATTGAAGATTCGCCAGACGAGAGAATGCAATGACGAAAACGAATACTACATCAATTTGAGATCACTACAAGCGTGGCTAGGATACAAATGATCACAGAGATCACTTTTGGTACTTGTGATCTTTTTAGAAATATGCTGTCAGTGGGGTCATATGACTTCTTGTCAGTACGCCGTCATCGTTTTCCACCAGTTTCTTAATATTGCGTTTGAGAGTTGCCTGTATATGGGGAGATTTTACTGATGGACGTTTCGTCCGCGAGGCTTGCCTTTACAACTAATTGTGTTTGTAGATTTGTGACTTGTATATAAGGTGGAGTATGAAGCGATTGATTGGCTTCGGGCCTCACATGTATTTGTTCTAAATACGAGTTTACATTCTGTAAATACTTCCTGCTTTGGGACGTTTTCCGTTCCGGCGGTCATTTAGATGACTTGATAGGGCTATAACATAATCGCCTTGAAATATGTGTATCTCATACCGCTCAACCTGGCGCTAGGAACCTTGTGGCCATCATGTCAATCAAAATGTTCGCATGAACAGCTACAATAAACCGTGGCTTGGATATAAATCAACACAGGAACACTGTTGGTTCTTGTTATGTTTTTAGAAATATGCAGTCAGTATATTTGTCTGTGGGGTCATAACACACCAGCAGGATAGCAGGTGAATATTCACGGTACAGAACATCAGGATAGTAGGTGAATGTTCATGGTACAGCACACCAGGATAGCAGGTGAATATTCAAGGTACAGCACACCAGGAGAGCAGGTGAATATTCACGGTACAGCACACCAGGATAGCAGGTGAATGTACACGGTACTGCGCACCAGGATAGCAGGTGAATGCGCACGGCAAAAAATATCTGGGTAAAAGCTGAATGTGCGCGGAGCACGACATCAGGATAGCAGGCGAATATTCGCGGTACACCACATCAGGATAGCAGGTGAATGTGCATGGTACAGCACATCAGGATATCAGGTGAATGTGCACGGTACAGCACACCAGGATATCAGGTGAATGTGCACGGTACAGCACACCAGGATAGCACGTGAATGTGCACGGTACAACACACCAGGATAGCAGGTGAATGAATGTCAATGGTACAGCACACCAGGGTTGCAGATTAATGTGCACGGTACAACACACCAGGATATCAGGTTAATGTGGATGGTACAGCACACCAGGATAGCAGCTGAATGTGCACGGTGCAGCACATCAGGATATCAGGTGAATGTGAACGGTACAACACACCAGGATATCAGGTGAATGTACATGATACAGCACACCAGGATATCAGGTGAATGTGCACTGTACAACACACCAGGACATCAGGTGAATGTACATGACACAGCACACCAGGATATCAGGTGAATGTGAACGGTACAGCACACCAGGATAGCAGGTGAATGTGCATGGTAGAGCACACCAGAATAGCAGATTAATGTGCACGGTACAACACACCAGGATATCAGGTGAATGTGCATGGTACAGCGCACCAGGATATCTGGTGAATGTGCAATGTACAGCACACCAGAATATCAGGTGAATGTGCACGGTATAACACACCAGGATATCAGGTGAATGTGAACGGTACAGCACACCAGAATATCGGGCGAATGTGCAATGTACAGCACACCACAATATCAGGTGAATGTGCAGGGTACACCACACCAGAATATCAGGTGAATGTGAACGGTACAACACACCAGGATATGCAGGTGAATGTTCATGGTACAGCACATCCGGATATCAGGTGAATGTGCATGGTACAACACATCAGGATATTAGGTGAATGTGAACGGTACAACACACCAGGATATCAGGTGAATGTGCACGGCACAACACACCAGTATATCAGGTGAATGTGCATGGTGCAGCACACCAGGATAGCAGGTAAATGTATATCCATATACCTACCATCCTCAAGACTTGTAAAATGTTAACCCTTTTCATGTCCGGAACTGTTCCAAAACATTTAACCCTACCAGGCCTGAAGCTCCCCCCCCCTACCCCGCCCTCTACCAAACCTTCTGCACTATCTCCGGAACGACAAAAAATTGAGAACTGACACTCCGTTACTTTATAGTTTTATCATATTAAGTTTTAAATTGCACAAATAATAAAATCGAAAAATCTGACCGAAAAATCGACCAAAAAATTTCGTTTTTGAAAATGACGTCACTGTGACGTCATCAAAGCAGCCATCTTGGATTTTTTTAACATTTTCTGGTAGAGCTTGACCCAAGGGTATGGCCAAGTTTCGGCCCCCTAGCACAAGGGGTTAGAAAAATATTTATATTTATATAAATAGAGTGATCGACATTTCCCACATGAACGCAGTAACAATGAACAGTCTCTGGAAACGTCCCATCACTTATTATGTACTATAAAATAACTGGTATAAATGTGCTGACTAGGCGTCATATTACACTGATATTTGAAGGTGATCATTATATTTGCCCGAAGATTTCGAGTTACTTTTCGATTCGATTTAGGATATCTCATCAGTTTTGACACTTGGGAATTGGAAATATGCCAGTTATCACTATATTCGTAAATATTTCCCCGTATGAAATAATGGAAAGAAATGGGTTTTCAGGACCGACAGATTGTCACAAGAAACTGAACCGCTGCTCAGTTAAGCGTGCTCCGAGTGTGTCCATTGATACTTTTATTGTGGGAAAGGACGCATCGAGCAATAAATACAACCTTATCGAGCAATAAATAGTTAATATTATAGCGGCTAAACAATAGACCAAAAATGTCGGTCAGTCTATGTACAGATATAAACGTGAGCTCTCTGGTGTAAATGATGGAAATTAGGACAAAACAATAAAGAGTTGCTACACCTATCTATGGATGGTATATTTATTATCACTGGATACTCGTTGTAACCGACTATCGTCCATATAAAGTCATATCGAAACGACTCTGGACGGTGGCTGAAAGAAAGAAGAACACAACTTCGGTTGTTAAAGTTCAAAGTATATATTTATTTATACAAATTAATTTAGTAATGACAGTTTCAAAACGAAAATACAAACTGAGCAATCTTAATACCCAAACGTCAATTTCAGTTCCATAACCCTGTGAAAGAGCTGAGGGTATATCGATAACGAATGCACCGGTACACCCTGGTGGCGAAATCAACTAATCAAAGGATTTGATCGGTTGTCTTGTGTACTCGCGCGGTAAAAGTCTGTTTATTAAGAATTTACGCATCTCAACGGCAGACTCTTCCGCTTCATCGTTTGATAAGTCGTCTTCCTCACGCATCCGTTTCTTAGTCGCCATTACTTTCTGATGAATCGGGTGCTTCCGTAGTTTTCTCCATAACCTTAAATTACGGACGTAGATATTTCGGAACCTTGTCTGTATTCTGGGTAAAAGCTTGTCATATGCCATCTGATGCGCAGTTGGTTCATCCATTCCGTCTTCTTCGTAAACTTCCGCAAGGTCGTTTATATCAGATTCATGATCATCAATCGCTTTATCCCCGAAGAGATCCCACAAACACTCGTCATTCTCGACGTCATCGTTGTCATCAGCAGTATCATCACTATCATCATCATCATCATCCGTAACTTCTCCGTCATCATCAGCGTCGTCACCATTACCTTCACCATTACCTTCACCATCATTGTCATCATCATTATCTTCACCATCAGCGTCAGTAGCGTCGGTATCATTTTGATCACCATGGTAGCCAAAAGTTTGACCTGGAGTATATGTATTTTTACCATTACTACCGGAACTGGAAAAATCGTCCCCTTGGACAATACTTCCGCCCGCATGGTAATACGACCTTCCACATGTCGTAGGGTCACTCACCGTCATTGTATAGGGTTGCTCTACTCTACTTGTTGGACCTATAGCGAGGCTCGGTGGTGTCTCTTGGTTGTGTTTGCATTGAATGTGTCTGAGCATACTATCGCGACGAGAGAAGATTCTCTGACAGAACCTACACGTACACGAAATGTTGATCAGTCGACCGATACATATGGACTGATGAGGGACCCGTGTTCATTCCTATATGTACAGTCACCACCACCACCACCACCAGGATAGGACTCAAAAGGTCACGAAAGTTCATATAAAGTCCTATATGTACAGACACTACCACCACCACCACCACCGGGATAGGACTCAAAAGGTCACGAAAGTTCATATAAAGTCCTATATGTACAGACACCACCACCACCACCACCACCACCACCGGGATAGGACTCAAAAGGTCACGAAAGTTCATATAAAGTCCTATATGTACAGACACCACCACCACCACCACCACCGGGATAGGACTCAAAAGGTCACGAAAGTTCATATAAAGTCCTATATGTACAGACACCACCACCACCGAGCGACTTGTGACGTCATCTGTCGTGTTGACCACTCGTGGCCCTGGTGACACAAACTGGAACTAGTGCGAGATAACTCCGGGCTGTCACGTAACCCGACAGTGATCTTTGTTGCACCATTATTAATATCCGATATTGTAAAAGGTTATCTTTGAGCATATTGATACCAGGGGGCGTCATCAGGTCACCATTATTAATACCCATAAAGGGGACAAGGAGGTTAACAGCGCCCGCCTGGTATCAATATGCTCAAAGATAACCTTTTACAATATCGGATATTAATAATGGTGCAACAAAGATCACTGTCGGGTCACGTGACAGCCCGGAGTTATCTCCCACTAGTTACAGTTTTTGTCACCAGGGCCACGAGTGGTCAACACGACAGATGACGTCACAAGTCGCTCGGTGGTGGTGGTGGTGGTGGTGTCTGTACATATAGGACTTTATATGAACTTTCGTGACCTTTTGAGTCCTCTCCCGGTGGTGGTGGTGGTGGTGGTGGTGGTGGTGGTGGTGGTGTCTGTACATATAGGACTTTATATGAACTTTCGTGACCTTTTGCGTCCTTTCCTGGTGGTGGTGGTGGTGGTGGTGGTGGTGGTGGTGACTGTACATATAGGAATGAACACGGGTCCTTCATCAGTCCATATGTATCGGTCGACTGATCAACATGTCGTGTACGTGTACGTTCTGTCAGAGAATCTTCTCTCGTCGCGATAGTATGCTCAGACACATTCAATGCAAACACAACCAAGAGACACCACCGAGCCTCGCTATAGGTCCAACAAGTAGAGTAGAGCAACCCTATACGATGACGGTGAGTGACCCTACGACATGTGGAAGATCGTATTACCATGCGGGCGGAAGTATTGTCCATGGGGACGATTTTTCCAGTTCCGGTAGTAATGGTAAAAATACATATACTCCAGGTCAAACTTTTGGCTACCATGGTGATCAAAATGATACCGACGCTACTGACGCCGATGGTGAAGATAATGATGATGACAATGATGGTGAAGGTAATGGTGAAGGTAATGGTGACGACGCTGATGATGACGGAGAAGTTACGGATGATGATGATGATGATGATAGTGATGATACTGCTGATGACAACGATGACGTCGAGAATGACGAGTGTTTGTGGGATCTCTTCGGGGATAAAGCGATTGATGATCATGAATCTGATATAAACGACCTTGCGAAAGTTTACGAAGAAGACGGAATGGATGAACCAACTGCGCATCAGATGGCATATGACAAGCTTTTGCCCAGAATACAGACAAGGTTCCGAAATATCTACGTCCGTAATTTAAGGTTATGGAGAAAACTACGGAAGCACCCGATTCATCAGAAAGTAATGGCGACTAAGAAACGGATGCGTGAGGAAGACGACTTATCAAACGATGAGGCGGAAGAATCTGCCGCTGAGATGCGTAAATTCTTAATAAACAGACTTTTACCGCGCGAGTACACAAGACAACCGATCAAATCCTTTGATTAGTTGATTTCCCCACCAGGGTGTACCGGTGCATTCGTTATCGATATACCCTCAGCTCTTTCACAGGGTTATGGAACTGAAATTGACGTTTGGGTATTAAGATTGCTCAGTTTGTATTTTCGTTTTGAAACTGTCATTACTAAATTAATTTGTATAAATAAATATATACTTTGAACTTTAACAACCGAAGTTGTGTTCTTCTTTCTT